>VXBL01003791.1:224428-298672 GCA_013400195.1 Aramus guarauna
CCTTTCTTATCTCCAACCCGGCCCCACACCCACCGCTGCCCCTGCCGGGTGTGGGTGCAAATCCTCTCGGACTCACTCCTCTCCCCCCACCCCCGACCCCCTCCTTGTCGCTGCCCTTCTGCAGATCTCCGCGGGTCCCCTAGCGAAGATGCCTCGCCCGGGCAGAAACACTTACAGTGACCAGAAGCCTCCCTACTCCTACATCTCGCTGACCGCCATGGCGATCCAGAGCTCCCCGGAGAAGATGCTGCCCCTGAGCGAGATCTACAAGTTCATCATGGACCGCTTCCCCTACTACCGGGAGAACACGCAGCGCTGGCAGAACTCCCTCCGCCACAACCTCTCCTTCAACGACTGCTTCATCAAGATCCCGCGCCGCCCCGACCAGCCGGGCAAGGGCAGCTTCTGGGCGCTGCACCCCAGCTGCGGGGACATGTTCGAGAACGGCAGCTTTCTGCGCCGCCGCAAGCGCTTCAAGGTGGTCAAGTCGGACCACCTGGCCCCCAGCAAGCCGGCGGACGCGGCGCAGTACCTGCAGCAGCAGGCGAAGCTGCGGCTCAGCGCCCTGGCGGCCACCGGCACCCACCTGCCCCAGATGTCTACGTACAACCTCGGCGTTTCCCAGCCTTCCAGCTTCAAGCACCCCTTCGCCATCGAGAACATCATCGCCAGAGAGTACAAGATGCCCGGGGGCCTCGCCTTCTCCACGATGCAGCCCATGCCGGCCGCCTACCCCCTCCCCAACCAGTTGACTACGGTGGGCAGCTCCATTGGCACGGGCTGGCCCCACATGTACAGCTCCGGCATGATCGACACCGCCACCCCCATCTCCATGGCCAGCAGCGAGTACGGCGCCTACGGCGTGCCCATTAAGCCGCTCTGCCATGGGGGGCAGACTTTGCCGGCCATCCCTGTCCCCATCAAGCCTACCCCCGCCGCGGTGCCGGCCCTGCCCGCTCTGCCCGCGCCCATCCCCACCATCCTCTCGAACTCGCCGCCCTCACTCAGTCCCACGTCCTCGCAGACGGCCACCAGCCAAAGCAGCCCAGCCACCCCCAGCGAGACTCTCACCAGCCCGGCGCCCGCCCTGCACTCCGTGGCGGTGCACTGACCCGGGCCGCCCGCACGGACTCTGCCGTCCCCTTTCTCCCAAAGTTTCCTCGGAGCTCTCTCCCTCCCCCGACCCCCCCGCCCCCCTTCTGTCCCTCCTTCCGCTTCTTTCCTCTCTCCTCTTTTCCTCGAAAGCAGAGACAACTCCCCGCGGGAAACTGAGGTTTGCCGTTCGTGTGAGCTGCCCTTCTGCTTCGCCCCTTCAGCCGTGCCCTCCTTTGCGTCTGGGCTTCCTTCCTGGTTCTGAACTTTGTTGTCCGCTCTTCTGAGGCAAACCGAACCGGCCCGGTCCGCCCCCCCTCCCCGCCCGGTAGGAACTGTCATATGCATCACTAGTTTTCCAAAAGTACTCCAGACATCCTCGACTGGCCGGAGACCTGGCAAGCCTGGCCCGGCGATGCCTCTTTCCCTTCTTTTGTCTGGGGAAGAGCAGGGGTTTATATAGGACCGACCTTTAAAACCATACAGTGTGAAATGGCTGCAGTCTCACCGCGTGAGAGCAGCGACGTTTCCAGCCTCCAAGCAGCAAACGCTTGGATCTTGGAAACGCTGGAAAGTGCTCGTGTCCTTTGTGTGGGTGAGTGTGCGTGTCCGCCTGTGCGCGGTTCGTTGCTACGCAAAGGGCAGCATTTTCGCGGGGTAAGTCGCCCCTAAGAAGGAGCGGTGCGCTGGCAGCCAGGGCCCCGCAGGTAAGGGGAGGCGGCGGGCGGCCCTGCCGGCTGTGGCCGGGGGCGAGCGTGGGGGGCGCCGCAGGAGCAGGACGCCGTGCAACGGAGAAGCACCCGTTCACTCACTCCATACCCACACTGTTTACAAAGCGCCTGTTTTAATGTAAATACTGAACTTGCATCTGTACTGTAAATCAGATGGGGTCCGCTTTGCAGTACCTGTTGTAACGTGGATGTTTACTGTAGTTTTCAGATGGCAGAGAAAGAGAAGTTGATTTGTCCGTTAACTTCTGATTAACGTGAAGGTTTGGGGAGCTGACCGTTTCTTTGTTTTTTAAATTTTTTTTGTAGCTATTTATTTCATTCCTTAAAAGCAAACAATAATAATAATAATAAAACTTAAACCTGTTACCAAGCACACAACCCGGCATAGCTTAAGAAAAGCTGCTGAAGTCACTGATAAAACGTAGACAAGTCACACAACAGCAGGTACAAACTGTGGATGTCATTCTGATTTCTGCTGGAGCTTTGCAGACAAGAGAGAGGGGGCTAGGGAAACTGTAAATGTTTGTGCATAGGAATGATTATAAAAATGTGTAAAATGCACTTTTGTTTGATATACTTCTTTCTAGTTTTAGGTAGTTTGCTGGAAACTGAACTGTTGTTCTGTTGTGAACTGCTTAAGTTAAGAAAAAAAAATGAACACCCCCCCAAACGACATTAGCATCTATTGAAACTGTAAAGACATTTCTTTTTAACTTTTTTTTTTCCTGTACAGAATAAGCATGGCATTTAAAATATTGATGTTCTTGTTCCCAGCATGTGTGTTTTAAGACAAAGGTTAAAAAAGTGTCTACGTTAAATTATGAACCTAGTCGTCCAAATAATATTTTCTCATTAAAATATGTAAATGCAGATTTACTTCCTTATTTGTCTTTTTAAATAGTTTACATGAAAAAGTAAAAGCATTAGTTCATTAAAAAGGAATGACGTTACTACAATATTTAGTAAATTGAAACACTATTTTCAAGGGAGGTTACTATAAATATAGTTATTAACATACCAGAACATGTTAGATAAAATTATCGCCGGTTTACCGAAGAGATAACCCTCATAAGTGTGTTCTGTTGTTTTTATGTCCATACATATATGCATAACACATATATTCATTTGTGTCCTATACACTTATACAGAATATAAACACACATTACATTTACACCTGTGTAGTATACTTACCACCTACATACTCCAAGTTAAATTTTCTCTAGAAAGTATAAAAAGGAGTGATGTACAATACAGAGCAAACATAAAAATCTTTAAAGAATTAGTTAATTTTTAAGACTGAGAATACTGAATCTTTGTCAGTTTTTTTTTTCTTACAAGTGGCATCTCAAAATCCTTTTCGAGTAAAAGTGAGCTATTGTAGTCTTTTACCTGTCGTTTAAACCTCCTCAAGCATGGCAGTTACTCCAACCACTGCTGTAATTTCTCCATCTCTATTGATCACACTTTCAAAAACCGGTAAGTTGTAAACGGTAACACTTAAAATTGTGCTCGTTTTTCTGTAAGCCAGCTTACGGTCCCTTTTAAAAAGTGAGGGCAAAGTGGTTACAATTAAAGCTGGATTCCGGGCACCTTCCAGTGGGATTCTTCAATTCTTTTAGAGATTTTGCAAGGATTACGTAACTGTTGAAATGGATAGAAGTAATCTAGTGAAATCAGTAAATCAGTGTCTCAGAGATGAGGCAGTCTGCGCCAAGAGCGCAGTTACGAGATAACGGAATACTTAAAAGCTTATTAGCACGAAAACAACATTGTATTCTAACGAACCGACAGGATTCACTAAATCTACGGCAAGGATGTTACGGAGGTTTTGTCTCTGCCCGATCACTCTGAATTTCTGAACCATAAACAGCGCAAGTGACATCCCCATTTCCTTAGTACATACGGCAAGGTCCTTGCAGAAGTTTTAAGATTAATGTAGAGGGTAATTAATCCAGTTGCTACCTTTTTTTTTTTAAAGAGAACGGATCCCACACACAGAAAAAAGGTGGAAAATACATGAATCATGGGCTGATTAAAATGCATGAAGCTGCTAAAGCTTGTCAGATGGGGGACAACTGAACTCATTCATCAAGTCCAACCCACGATTATATCAACACGATCAGCTAAAGAAAGCATTCAAAACTTATCACCAGATCAACGGACACATAACTCGACAAACTTTTCCTAAACAAGCGATGACCTACATTTTTAGACGACGGGGATTCTTTTTTTTTTTTTTTTCTTTTAAGATCTAGCAGTCAGAACAAATCCTCAAAGATGAAATCCGAGCTCAGCTAAGAAGATGAAGCTGCACTTTCAGGGTCTTTTTTAAACTATATCGTAATCAGCGGAGATAATGATCGGAAAAGATCATGCCCCAAAGCAAAATATTTTGAAAAGGTGCAATAGCTTCCTGGCTCCATAATCCAACAGAAAGACTCGCACCCCAACTTTTAAAGTGCCATTTGCCTCTCTATCTCTGCCCAAGCCCGAGGACCCCCCTCGCCACCCGCGCCCTTACCCGCGCCGCGGCCGCCAGCGCGCAGCCCGTGGGGCCGGCGCCGCGCTCCTACGCGCATCTCTGCCCGCGCCCCGCTCCCGTACATGTTGCGATGCTTATTTCAAACAAATCCGCAGCTCAGCGCGTCGCTTGAATTTACTGCTTTGACTTGTTAAATCTCCCTAATGGCTCAAGTCCAATGTCAATAAACACAGATCTGAAATAGAACAGCAAGAGACAACAGCGCGGAGGGAAGGGGCGAAGGGGGGCGAGTGAATCAGCCGCGGCCGAGCTCTCCGTCATGTGTAGACATTTCGTGGGGGTCAGGGGGGATTTATTTATTTTTTATTTAATTTGCCAGCGAAACATTATAAGCTAGGCGTACTTGATGCAAAGAGACCGTTCATTCTAGGCAACAGCTAAAAGCTCTTTTCTTCCGGCGGATGAGTTTGAGCCCGGCTGTGCAAGGTAAGCCCGCGAACCCAGTCGTGCTTGGCGACTCGGGTTTTTGCTTCATGTCAGTGCATGGTATGTGAATCCTTTCTCGTCGGGACATTTCTTTCCCCCTTTTCCTTTCTTTTTTTCTTCTTTTTTGTTTTCTTTCCCCTCGACGTGTGACAAGACACCACCCCGCAAGACTGAATCATCTATTGAAGAAAGCCAGCTCTTTCTCACTCAGAATATTTATTTTCTCTCGGACCGCGCCTTGCGGGGAAGGGCGGTCTGTGCCAGGTAGGGAGAAAAGAACTCCCCGTCGACCCCTGAGAGGGAGTTTTATGAGCCAGCCTTTCTTCAAAAGTGGTCCTTGGGAAAGGGAGAAAAAACTTAGCAGCTTCATCAGCTTCAGTACCAAATGATCTCAGATTCTTAATATAAATGTCACTTTGTGGGCTGGCTTTTTTGTTTTGTTTTTGTTTTGTTTTTATTAACAAAAAGAAACCGAGTCTGTGAAGCCTTGGAGGGGCTGTATTTGTTTCTTTTAAACTAACAACAAATTATCTAATTAATATGTTTCAATTACAGCATGAAAAAGAGAGGCTTTGGACCGCCTGCAGTGGGTTTACAATAGCCCCAGAGCCCACTATAAGAATTTACAATAACTTCACATCTGTTTCTTTATTTCCCACTTTTCGAGTCTAAAACTCCTCTCGAAATCACTTCAAACCGTAGCCCAAGTTATGAAATATGGTCTCTCTGCCAGGAAAAAAAAAGGTGGAAAGAAAAAACGGACAAAACTTTGCAGATCGAGGCTTCATTTGCAAACTAGAAAGTGAAAGCCCCATTGTAGAGCATTAAACAAATATATTAGAATTCTGTCACTTTATGCAATTGAGTAGATCAAATAAAGGGTCCCAGGCCACTTCATTCACTCTCATTCACTTGAATAGAAAATGCAAAGAATAGCAAACCTAGACTGGGCCACCGATGTAGATTTAGCCCTTTTTTTCTAAGAGACAAAAAGGCTGAATTTTCACAAACACATTGCTGACTCGGGGACTAGGAAACCAGCACTGAAACCCCTTTGGAATTTAAATTCATTTTATCTTCCTCTCTCTTTCTGGGTCCGTTTGCGCTACAGGACAAGTTGCACTGGCACCTTTGCTCGGAAAAAATACAATAAAATACATCAACAATAACAAAGGCTCCAGATTTATCAAGCCGAGCCAACATACAGTTTGGAAGGTAACATTTTTATTTATAAAGAGAAAATGAGGAATCATCCGCCCTTTGCCCAGGCTGCCCTGAGAATTGCAGCCCTTGCACGGGACGCCTGGGCAAAGCGCTCCCGCTCTGCTGCACTCCGCAGCCCGCCGTCCTGCCGCGCTAAGGGCACTGCGCACATGCGGAGGGCTGCCGCGCTTCTCGGGGCCGGGAGGGAGGAGGAGACCCTCCGCTTTACCCCGCGCCCCTCCATGCCGGGGCCCGCGCCCGCCCTCGCCTCGGCGACGTCCGTAGGCAAGGCCGGGCCCCGCCGCGCACCGCACCGCACCGCACCGCAGGGCGGCCGCGCCCCCCTGCCGGGCTAAGCCCGAGGCGCGGCGGGCGTCGCTCCCGCAGCCCCGTGCAGCTCCCGAGCAGGGCGCGGGGCTCCTCCGGGCTCTTAGGAACAGGAGGAGGACCCCCGAGACCGCGACCCCTGCCCCAGGGCGCTCAGACCCGCCGATGCCCCGAGACAGTCAGCATCTCTCTCCAGTTCATCTGTGCCGTGCCTAACTGGGGAGCAAGCAACGAAGACAGAAGAGAAACGGCTGCTGTTTTCAGAGGAGGTCAGCCCAGAGGGGTGCTGACTGCTGCGTATGGACTAGGTGGCCCTGCCCTTCCTTTGGCAGCACTTTTATGCGAAGGTACCTTTTCTGCCACCCTTCTGCTGGCGGCCTTAGCACTGAGGCAGCCGGAGCAGGGCAGAGCACTCTGGCACCCAGGGAGGGCCTCATCCTTCTGCTCCCTCACATGTCCCCAACACGGCCACTGCCAGGAAGCACCAAAGTGTTTGAACAGTTAACTCACACCTCAACTGTAGGCACTACTAAATAAAGGCTCTTAATTTTCCACTATTTAGAAGGGCCTCGGTATTTATTAAGTAATAACTAGAGTATTTTGCATTAATTAGAGCAGCTCCTTGGAGAGACATTACAACCAAGACTAATCTTACACCACAGAAAAATGCTCAGCATTTCCACTCCCCCCAACTACCACAGCCACAGACAACTTGCATCTACCAGGCTTGTTTGTCAACATTCACCTGCAGGCATTTTTCCCAAAGATGAAATTAAGGCACTTTGGGGGGCTACAACTTCCATCCTCCTCGCTTGCTTTAATGGCTACTGGATAGATAATAAATATGTAGCGAGAGACTGAGCCCAAAACTTGGACCTGGTTCTACTCCTAGGTGTACCCAGTTGCCCTGGCCTCAGCGGCATGAGGTGCCTTCTCAGCCTTCAAAAACCGCTAGTATGTCTGGTCCCTGCTGGAGGACTTGGGAACTCTTGCTCCCAAGGCTGCTCCCTTGAGCAGGCCCACACGTTAGTTCCATGTTTTAAGTCTAAGCTACCTATTACAGGGCACTTTTATTCCAACTATCAGCAGTGCTGCTGTGCTACCAATTAAACATGAAGCAAACATCAGCTCAAATGAAATAAGCAAAACGACATCAAAACCTCTGTTTTGGAATGCCTGAACATGAAAGCATACCATGTCATCCAGCTCCAGCCAAAAATAGCTGCTTTAAAGGTTGGGTCAATATTAGGCCAGACAGGAAACTGCTGCAGGATATCAAGGTGGACAAAGCACCCATTTCAGAACAAGGAAGACAATGCTCCACCGCCAGCTGCAGATGGCAACCATCTCTTCAAACAATTGCAAGCCCACCTCTTCCATGCGACAGATGTGCATTTTTCTACCAACTAGAGCAATATCACCACCCAATTCCCTCCCACCTCTTCCTGTATTTCTCTCCTGTGTAGTCTTCATGGCTCTGGCTGACAAATTTCCCTTTAAACTCCTCTGCTTAATGATGCAGGTTCCTGGCAGCAGAGTACTGAGAAGCTGAAAGGTGCAGTCAGCATCCCAGGGTCTTTAAACAATGTTATTGCCTCATCCCCTGGGCTAATGGGGCATGGATAGTTCTCTGGGCCTTTCACACCGGAGAGCTGGAGCCATGGAAACCAGGCTTGCATCATCTGTCCCTGTGCTCGCGCCTCTCCTTAGCTTTTCCCAGGGCCGGGCTATTTAGACAGTGATAAAACTGCTCACACCCAGAGCAAAAGGATGGGATTAGCCTGCATGGACCTGCTGAAGGAGACCACAAACACACAAATAGTTTGTGTTTCCTCTCCATTTGTGCTTGATGTACTGGAGACCTCTCTGAAGACAATTTTATGATTAATCCTCATAATTTCCAGGTTAAGAAAATTCTGTGGAGAACAGTGAAGAGGATGAAGAGAGGTTTGATCCCTGTACATATAATTGGGCTCCAAGTCACTGGTTGGTTGGTGGCTATGAGAACTCTAACAGTTAGAATGGAATTCTAACACATGAAAGCAGACCCTTATGTTTTCTATACGTGCAGAAAGTTGTTAACAGTCATGTTCATTTGTTTATTGAGCTGCAGCTTCCTCATCTTTGGTAGACCTAGAAGGGTCAGGTATATCCAGAGGTTCTGAGAAGCAGACATACTCCTGAATGTACATGGGGACAAGCTGGACCACATCGAGCTGCTTCCCTTACTAACCAAAGGATGCATTTTTTAAGTAAGTCATCTTCAACCATTCATGATTTGCAAGACTGGCACCAGTATTTTCTCCTGGAAAACGACAGGTACCATGCATGTCAGAAGACAACACACAGCTCTTATAACAGACGATTCTACAGAGAGGGAAGCGCTTGTCCCTACTTGCTTGCCTCATCACTGCTGAGTTTTCTATCAGTCATACAGTCCTCTAATTACAGCATGGCTCACCTGAGTCATGCCTGCAAATGTCTTATACAGTAGAGTGTAGGTCTGAGGGTAATATTTAATCGCATTAAAATCCACAGAAACTTCCTGGTGGATTAAATAGAGCAAGGGTTTCACCATCAAGGTGTTTCAGAACATTCAGATCGTTTTCTAAGTAATTTCCTTTCTCTCAGTTTGGTGTCACAGTCAGTGGATGTGGCAGGTCATATACAGTATGTACACAGGTGCCTTAATGCCATGTGGCCATGGGCAATGCTGAAAACTCTGGAAAATGTCTACATTCTTTTTCATTTCTTCCTCAACTGTTAGTCTAGTACTTTCAGACCATAAGCCAGAAGCCTTTTTTCCCCCAGCCACAAAAGAACCAGCCAAGGAAGGACTGAACCCAGAATATTTGGTCTTATGTTTCTCTCTGCCTTCAACACAGTTTTGTTTTTCTGGAGTGCTTGGAAAGATAAAGAACAGCTCAGAATCCATTTTTAGGACTGCTAGGGTACTTTTTTTCAAGCTGCGGACAAATCTATCTAAACATGAACAAAATCACAGTCCTAAATACTTTTGAGATAAAAGTAGAAAGTTTTGAGAAAATGTCTCTCTTCTGTGCTTTGACTCCACTTTCTCAATGGTGAAGAATTTTTTAATTCCTTTTGCATCAAACCCACATTATCCAGTTTTCATCTCATCGGTAAGACCTCAAACATACTCCCTCCTTCCTGTTCAAATAACAAATCAAACACTGGAAAATCTCCAGTATTCAGTTCTCCAGGATTGGTAAGTAAAGCATCAGGCACTGTGAGACTTCTGATAAAACCATCAGAGTTACTAATACTGGATTTTCTTCTGAAAGCAGCACTAAAAGAGTTAGTGGATGCATTCCTGTGATGGAATTTCACCAATGACATCAAACCGGACAGCATTAGATCATGTCCACATTGTAGCAATGTTTGTTAGATTTGATGTAATGTGGTGAAGGATTTATTTTCTGTAGCATTTTCATACCGGCAAAATTCCAAGAGAGCATAGTTACACTGGTATTAAAGCTGTTTGTGTCTTCACAGGGAACTTACACCAGAAGTCATATCAATGAAAGCCTGTTTTGTTAGTATAATCTACTTCAGTAGGAAGAGACTTGCTGGCCCAGCTGCCGTGGAGAACATACACACAGACACAGATGTAATGCTCTCCTTTGGAAAGTAAACCCAGTTCTGCCTGTAGCGTTCAAATTCTCTCAAACTGGTCCACTTTCTCTGTCTGCAGTTGATGCATCCGAGTTGTGTATCAGAGAACAGTGTTTTGTCCTAACTGGTCAGGCCACAGAGTCCCCAAGACATCAGATCATATAGCCACCCAGAACATTAGAGAAGAAGAAAACACATGAGACATCTAGCACTCTTGATCATTCACTAGCCCTCCCTTTGCAGTAAGGGCTGTATATATCTAAGTGCTGCTTTTTCTTTTGTTCAAAATACTGAAAGTCCCTCGACATTTTTCTGTTTTCCTAAACATTCTCCTTTGTCAGTTCCTACAACTAAATAAAGCAACCACAAACTGTTTCTCCATGATCAAGCTCTGGGTGATTTCTTTATTTCTTTCAAAGTAAAGAGATACTGCTTAAAAGGACAGTTTTGGGGTCAAATGCCGCTGCAAAGAGACTCAATGGGATGAATTTGGGTCAGTAACAATGCGTTCCTTAGTTCTCAATGCAAGTCAGGGAGGTTATGGTTCTGTGAATGTGGATGTGGCACAGTTGGGTAGGAGGTCAACAGCACAGAGTTAAGTATTATTTTCAGCATTGTCTTCTCCTTCAGCTTTTGAGGATACAAAGCAGAAGCTGTCAGTATTCATCCACTTTAGCTCTGGAAATACCTATTAGGAAAGCTGGGAACTGATCTCATAGAAAACCAGCAAGCATCATTATATAAGCCTGGATCCTCAGAGTATCCTGACATGAGGTGGAATTCCTTGTATCTCTCAGAACAGCAATGGTAAAAGCTTTTCTCCCTGGAGTGGGGGATGCAAATCATGCCTGTCCACTTCTCAGCTGACGCTGAGAGGAAAGCCCGAGCTGCCCCTTGCGCTGCAGGCCTCAGAGCAGTGTTTTGGTCATTTGTTTTGTGTCAGCTCAGGTAATACCTGCACCAGAAAAGCCTGTGCTGTAGCAGCACAAGACTTCAGAGAGGGTAACTTATCTCGCAGAAGCTCCACACCCTGGCCTCTCTCTGGGCCTTAGAAAACGTTCCACTTTTCCAAGTATGCTACACCGTACACTGTATCCTTTCTCTGTTTGCAACAGTAAATGGTAATTGTACATTTGAAAAGAGAAAACTTCTTTCTTACAAGTATTTATTAATTCTGCCTAAACCTTCTCTTGTCTCTGAAGGAATTATGATTGAACTCATATTGTCAGAATGGAGGGGAATTCCCCTAAATTATTGCATTAACCATAATAAATGGACTGAACAAACACCAACCTCTTTAGCGACCTGCTGAAATCTCCTTTGTGTGATCCTTATTTCAACCCAGCAGAACTGGTCTCATTTAGTCATGCAGAGCAAGACCGTCAAATAGAAGCTCATATACATAGTTCCTACGCTGCTAAATTGTGTATGCAAGTATATACCATGTGCACAGAAAGCATCATGCACATTAGGCTCAAGCAAACGGGCATGAAAATGTGGTCAATTTTGTTTTCTTTCAAAAATAAAACGCCATTTCTCAGTCTCTGTGGACTATTCAAAACTCTAGGCAATAAGGTGCCATCTGCATATCTGTTCCTTGGAAGTCACCAAGCAATGCAAAGCAGCATCTACAATTGTGTAAAACAAGTAATTCAGAGTATTCTTGAATGTTTCTGTTTCAACTTTTACTTGCTGAAACTGTGTAACTAACACACGATCATTGGAAAATCAACAGCCAGAGAAAGATCTGCCAAAATATTGCTATCAAGTGTTTTCTCAAGTAGTGTAGGATCCAGACTCTGACACAATGAAAACTTTAATCTGTTCATATAAGCCCTCTCCATGATCTTGATGGGAGCAGTACCAGGATTTTGTTCTGTAAGTTCTGTAAGGAGCTATTAGTGCTAGCACTCAGGGAGCTCTTTCTGGACACAGAGGCTTTTCAAGATTGTACATCACTGTTCTTCAGTCTACAATACAACTCCCACTGATCTCAGTGGGGATAGCTAACACAGAACAGTATTGAAAAGCGTATTGTAGTGTAAGCACTGGAATAAATTTACCTGATTCCCTACAGACAATGTCCTTTGTTTCTTAAGCTATACCTGCCTGAGCAGCCCTCCCTTCCTATTTCCTGCACGATAGCCTACCTCACAAGAGCAGATGAAATAGCGAGCTGCCTGCTGATGTGTCAGAGGATGCCTCCGCTGACTGACTGGCTTGCTGCTGCCACACAAAATGTACAGCGCTTGAGTTCAGACTGCCTTTGCCTCAAGAAGGGTCTAGTTTGAGACTGTCTTTTCTATCCAGACAACATTTAAAGAAAATATTTAAGAAAACATTTTTAAAAATAAGGAACCCAGTCAGTAGAAACAGGACTTTTACTCCTCTCTAGTTTGACTGAAGCTGGCTAAAACATTCAACATTACTTGGGTTGATTGAGCGAAGAAAACAGGCACAAAACATGGTCTCATAAGCTTCACTTCCTCAGCAAACTGGATAAAACATTGCAAATTTAGATAATACCACCCAAACACAGTTAGTCACTAGGACTGTCTAGACAACAGTCTCTACCCCCAAAATTATCTAAAAGCCCAAGTGAGTACATCAGCCTCATCACTAAACCAAAGCAATTCTGTTCAACCTCTAAGTTCTTGCTCTGAATGGTGTAATTTTCAAACGTATTTTTGTCTCCTTGTCCTACTCTTTGTCCTAACTGCTTTAAACTCCTTGTTTAATAATAGCAGATTAATAATGCATCTTACAAAGAGGAATTAGAATGGATTTCATTAATGCTTACAACTTGGCTATGTTCTCACCATATGAATATACCATAAGTAAAACATTTTTGATGCCAGATCTTGGGCTTATGACACACTGAATTATTTTGCTCAAAGTCCCTGTCAACTTTCCATAAATACTGGTAAATCAAAGATGCTAAAATGATGCAGCAAATAATCTCCTCCTATCTGGAACATGTGTAGTCTCTTTGGGACTGACCTATTTACAACAGCTATGATGTTCCACAGGCTTGGAAAGAATATGGGATTTCTTTCCCTCATCCTCTGAAAGCATTCAGAGATTTATTTTTTTAAGGTATGATTTTTTTTTTTTTACTTACTGTTTTCCTATATTTCCCATCATGGGCTTGCATCTACTTTTTCCTTTGATCTGAGTATAGAGCAAGCTTTTAAAGATTTATCTGGTGACAAAAGAACAGCTTCTATAGGAATTGCTTTTCTTGTGTTGATGGCAACTCAGTTAATATAAAGCTAATCTTCTGGATATAAAGTTTCTGTGTCTCCCCAACCCCCCCTTGTATTTCCTCTGCATGTTCACTTTTAGGGCAAGCTCTGTAAACTCAATGGCTTGGCAAATGCAGGGTCCAGCCTTGTTCTGTTCCTTGGCTACAGCTCTCTTGAAGGCAAATTACCACTGGACAGAGTCTCTCAGCCCCAAAACTGCCTTCATCCTACCCAAGTCTGAGTACGAAAAAATGTTTATATCTAGAAATAAGGACTCGTGACTGGTGTCCAAAGCAAACCTGCTGTCTGGAGGACCTGCAGTTACTTTTGTTTACTGATCTTCTGCTTCCCTCAATGACATGAACGACTAATGGTATGAAGAGGGAGAGCTGCAAAGGAAACAGATTTTTTTAGGAGACGACAAAGAGAACATGGAGATAGAGAGGAAAGAAGGCAGGGTTACTACACCTAGTCATCGAAAGCCTTACTATTCCAGAGACAGTACAGCAGTCTATTACAGCACCAAGAAGAGGGATTGGGTTATAAGAACTGTGTCAGTGTCATGCTGTGTACTCAATCACTTGTAAATGTCCCTTAAAAAGAGGACTTGAATATGTCACCGGTGGAGACTGTGATATGGTCACCATATTTTATTGCTGCAATGGTCAGCAAGTTACTGGTTATTGCTAGGATTACTTAAGAACAAAGATTCTAAAGGCAAAAAACAGAGTGCAATGTCAGATTTGTAGAGATTTTTTTCTATAAATTTAGTATATAAAAAAATACATGAAAGAAATAAATCCCCTGAAAACAAACATGCACAAATACATGGAATAACTTGTAACTCTTAGAGGAATAATTCTGTCTCATATTGGCACATCCTCTATCCTATATTTAACCCTCCATAGGCAGAGTCCTCTCTCCTCTACATGTGGATGGATATTTAATCTTGGCTCTCAATTATTATAGACATATCAGGTTCAGATATCTGATCTCTGGGAGACTCTGCTCAACAATCATTCAACTGATAACAAATTATTCATTATTTATTTATAGGACACTAACACTTGAGTTTGAACATTTGTGAGAAGATACAGAACTATTCTGCTCAGAAAGAGGAATTTCCTGCTTTTAAGGAACAACAAACATTATTTTATAGTTACTGAGACCACTCACATCAGGCAACACCAATTATTGTTCAGTACCTGTAGAGAACTGGCCAAGAAATTGGATGTCAGATGACAGGTTATGCTGTCTGTTGTGCCCATGGAAAATGTGGTCTGTTAAATGTTTCCAGTCAAAGGCTTGTCCCTTTCAATCCCTTGTGGTTTACATGAAATCCCAGAATCAGTCCTAAGTGACACCAGAACTGGTGGCCATCATATATGCATTTCTGTCCCACAACACTAACTGCTGATTTTGCCTGGGTGTACAGATTTAGCCGTGTAAAATACATTGAACAACATCTTAATTCAAACAGTTTGAAAAGAGGCTTCTAAAGATTAAATCAGGCTGCAGAACTTGATAGAATTTTCACAGAAAAATAAAGGAAAATTTTTTCTACCAGTTCAATGTGAAAAAATAAATAAGAGTGAATCAAAACAAAAATGTTTGGAATTGATTCTAAAGTATCTGAAGACATGAAAGTCATTAATATTTATGACATCAAATATTATTTATATTTGATGTCTAACAAAGACTTGTCTGTTTCATTGGAAATAGCTTTCTTATTTTGTCATGAATATAGAGGCAGCCTTATTAATAAAACAAAATACAATAAAGGAAAACAAGCAGAGAATGAAGGTTCCGCTGGTTTTTTAAGGGTTTGTATTCTGTTATGTTATGTACTTATTTTTAATGGTTTTCCCCTTAAATTACGAGCTTGGGGAAAGAGAAGAAAATAACTTGAGTGTAAAGTTTAAACTGCTTATAAATAAGACAGACATGTTTGAAGCTGAATTGCCTTGTCTGAGGAAAAAAAGAGCTACTACACAGCACACTTGAGAATCATAAATCAGTCCACATACACAATCCCCAAAGTCACCAACTGGAGCATTGCCCCAGCTGTGGACACAGTCCTGCATATTGTACCACGTGCGATCACAGAGCCTGAACAGGACCGGCTGCCGGGGAGCCCGAGGCCCAGCTGTGCTGGCCAGAACGTAAGTCTGCCCTCAGCTACCATAGCTCTGGCTTTTGTGGTTAAGAGACAGGACAGTCCAAACGTTAGTGCGCTTGCCTACAACTTTGGAAAACTAGGTTAATATTCCAACTCATTCACAGACTCCCAAAGTGCCCTTAAGGACTTGCAGAAAAAAAGAGAGAGGCAGATGGGTTCTCGGGAGATGATACAACCATCTTCCTGTCCCCAGACAGTGTGAAATAGGCCTAGACTGCCTTGAAAGTGCTTGTGTGGCCTCTTCTCTAAACTTGCAAAGGGTTTCACAACAACCTATGTTACTTGCTCCAGCATCTAAATGTCTTTATAGCTAGTATTTCTGAGACATGACATATATTCTTTGCAACAAATACATGTTGGGCCCCTTTGTGCCTGCTCTCCATAAAGAAACCAACACCATTTGCCAAACTTGCAGTGATACTGCGCAATTGTGTGCATAAATGCTTATGAAAAATTCAAATCCTATGGCAGAAGGAATCACAGGAATATCTAAAAACTGTGAAAACAACTAACCTCTGGGAAATGTGAACCTCAGCTGTAGGATGCCTGCAGGCTCAGAACACCAGCACAGAGCTGATAAGCTTTGGATGGAATTCTCTTGCAGCAGAGGGCCTGTACAAAGACCAGTGCCTGGAAGTGGTGCAATAGAAGGGGACACTCTTGCTCTGAGTACCCGGCCGTACCCTAGAAAGCTGAGTTAAAGAAGCTGGGAGTAAAGGGAGCATAAAAGCCCTGCACAGGACAGTTTCAATACCTCAGACCCATACTTTCCTAATAAGACCTCAGAAAAGGAGAAGACCAGAAAACTCACCAGCAGTACTCAGTTTGGTTCAACCCTGACTACCCCTGCTTACTTACAAGACCACCCAGGACCAGACTCCAATCTACAGCAACAGTGCCCTCACCAGCCAGAACTGTTCTTACTGTTCTGTGGCTGACGTTTAGATTTATCTTTCTATCTATTTTATGTCTTTTGTCTGGATGAGCAGAGCAGAGGTTTTTTTTTGGATTGGTACCCTATGTAAATTAGAATACATGAATAAATTGAAAAGCTTATTTAATTATCCATGGACAAAGGAAGCATGACAGTTGTTTTGAAAAGAAAAATAATTTTGTGAATGAATCAAATTCCAGTAAGAAAAGATGTTGCACCTGCAGTACACTTAGCCTGATGACTTCACCAAGTTTGCTACCCATTATCCATATTATAATCTTTAAAATATAATTAATTGGTCAGTTACATAATTCCAGCAGCACAACAGGAGCAAAATGCATCTTGTTTCTGAGGTCAAATGCAGTAGGCTGGAATTTTGCCAGGGCAGGGAATGTCATGTTGCTAGATGAAAATAATCTGTGTTTTAAGGCTTGAATTTGACTCTACATTTTGTAAATATGAGCTGGACCTACATGACTGAGGAAAAAGAACCCCCAAGACATGCCTGTTTATCAGTTACAGCATGAAGGATTATGAGGAACTGAACTGGGACACAGTCCAGATGTCACCCCTTGGTGTGAGACATTTCACCAACAGGTGAATAACTAGGCCAAAATCTGGTCCCATTTCTTTTTTGTGGTTAAGTGGCTTCTGAGTACAACAGTGATGGCTGTGCATCATGAAAGCTCCTCTTGTGCTGTCTGTCATGACAGAAATGCTGATAGACACTTCAAATTTATGGAAAATCCTGCACTGTTTCTCAATACTGCGAGCATGACCTGGTGAAGAAACAGGGTCAGAAATCTACCACTATATAAATCTGGTGTGGAGGAACCATTAGGAAATATATGTCCCTCTTTAAATTAAATCATATACGTACTAGCAGAGCTGCAATATAGTAGCTCTAAATTTTTTTTAATCCAGCAACAGTTTTCATCTCTCTATTGCTGAGGTTAGCTAATGGCTGTAAATGATTGCAGGACACATCTAAGTCATATTTGCCAAGCTTGCTTATTTCTTTACCTTTTAAGCGTTTGGATTTCTTATCTGGTGCATACACGCAGACACACACAGAGGAAAAAAGAAAGGTGGAGACAAGCCGGCTCCTCAGTTTAACCAGCAGATGCTGTACTCAGTTGTTTGCAGTTGAGTTGCTAGTGCTTCACAGGTCTGAACCTGGGCCCTGTGTAAATAAGGTTTTTCAGCCTTCTGCATGGCAAGAACTCCCACTGCAGTCACCAGGAGTGTGAGGTGCAAGGAGCACAGGACCCTGCCCTCTCCAAACATGGGTGAAGCAAACATCTGTGGGAAGACTTGGAGAGGACTGAGAGGTCTACGAAGAATACAGCAAAAAGCAAGGACAGGATGGCATAACTGCAGCATGTAGAGGGCTCAGAATTAAACCAGACCAACAATAGGAGTGGGAGATCGGCATACCAGAAGAAACCAACCTTGAAGCTTGAGCTTACACGCCTTTCTGTCCAGATGACATGGTCAAATGCAGAACACAGTTAATGATGATAAAATAAAATAAAATAAAATAAAGCTTTTCTTTTTCTCTAGAAAGAACCCAAAACTCTCAATAGAAGTCTAAAAAAAAAAAAAAAGGTGTGGAATTAATTAAAAAAAGGGATTAGTTTAACTGTGACAACTTTCTAACTGAGAACAAACTTTGACCTGTGCATTGATATTGGCAATATGGCCAGTCATCTCCTAGCAATGATAGCAGTGACAGACATCTTGCTTCAGTGCTGTCAGCAGCACCCTTATATGCAACTATAAGAAATTTGTCAGTGACTTCAATAAATGCCATATTTCCCCCCCTTCACAATTGCACCAGAATGGTACAATTCTTCTGAGACATGTAGACTAACATTTTTTCCATGAAGATCAGCATGGCTAGACTTTAGGTTTCATTCCACTGTAAATGTAGTGAGGAATTCACTTATCCACCCCACCATTTGTGACTGACCCCAAAGCTGCCTTTTGCTTTGGTCTGTTCTGGCATGGAACAAGGTCCTGCTGTGAGGCGAAAGGCTCCCTTGCACATGTTTCCGTGAACCTTCTGCAAGGAAAGAAAGAAGATGCTTACTGAAAATGACCCTAATTCTACCCTAACTGGCATGAAAAAGAGCAGTTTGCACACAATGTTTCTGCTGTGCCTAAGTAATTGTGAGATGAGGTATTGGCTATATATTTTGAATGTGTACATGTGGATGCCTCTCTGTGTGTGCATGTGTGTAGGAATATTCCTGGATTTTGTTTTGTTTTTAAAATGTCCTGGAAATTTAACTGAACTCTCACATGGAGTCAATTTAAAATAAAAGACTTGGCATGGCTTTCCTTGTATATCTTTCTTATGCATTTGTCCAATAAAAATGATAATGTAGACAAACTGTGGACTGCAAAGTGTATTATCCAGCAATATCTCATTATTATGCAAAAAAATCAGATATTCACAGCAACTGTCTCATCTATTTATTGTTTGGTTACTCATCTGGAAATTTTAATACTTTCTTCAGGGGCAGCGGCTGGCAATAAAAGAATAGATCTATATATCAAACCTTTAACTTCCAGCCATCATTGTGTGCCATAATACAGATGGAGTAGCTATCAGCTCTCTTTACCGTGTTGGTTTATTTACTTCAACTAAGAATAAAGATTTAAAGAGAATACAGTAACGAAGTCCACTGTGGGCTAAATTTTCATGTTCCAAAGTAGAAAAAACCTTGACACACAATAAATAAATAAAGAATGTAATCAATATGCAGCTATATGATGGATTATTAAAACTATCCACCCAACCCTAATAACCTTAAAACTTCTCTGTTTTTTCCAAGTACATTAGTGGGTCTACTGAAACACATCAACAAGCCTGCACCTCTCTATGTGTAGGTCACATGATAGCTGCAACAACAGTATTATCCAGAGATTATGCTCCTTAGTTTAGTGAAACTCTGAAGTACGTGGCTCACTTCAAGCATCTGACTGGTCCTATTGAAATCTCTGGCAGAGCTTACACATTATCTTTAAAAGGTCACAGCCCTCAAACAGAGAATTTGAGATACAAGAATACAAAACTCTTGGGAAGTGTCTACGTAGCTTTCAGTCTTGTCACCAAATTCAGCATCTGCAACTGCAGCAATAAAAGTGGCTTTTGTAGACCGAGCTTCTGAAAGCATTTTAACTGCCATCATGCTACTACAGCTTCATATACCATACTAATAATATAAAGAGAGAATTCTATCTTCTGAAAATGAACAGAGCTGGATTTTAAGGGTACAACAGGTCTTTCTCTAGCCATATATACTTACATCCTGCCATGTCTAAACTCTCTTCTGTGGTCTTCTGTTACAATATTCATTTGTTGCTACAGTGACTGAGACCTTCCAAAGTTCACAGTGGAACTAAGAAGCTCCAAGTTTTTTCTCAAGATAAGTTCTAAATACATTAACTCTCCAAATGTATTAGCATTTTTTTTTGTTGTTGTCATGCTGTTATGTATGTTCCTTAACTGCATACTTCTTTCCTGAGCGGAGTGGCTCAGAGCACTCAGCTCTGTGGGGACTGAATCCCTCACCCCAACTGACCCGATTCCAGCAGGAGCTCTGTGCACTTGGAACTCTTTGTAAGACTGGGATTTTACTGAAAAAAAAACAAACAAACCCAAAACCGACCCCAAACCAACCAACCAAACCCCAAACCAACCAACAGCTAGTGTGCTTGGGCAATAAACGGTTTCCCACAGCTATGTGCAGTTTCTCCTCTCAGCCACTTTGCTGCCACCACCACGAGGAGACAAGCCAGTCCTGCACAGATCCCACGCGCCCCTTGGGCTGCAGCTGGTGGTTCTCACCAGGCCTCAGAGCAACAGACTCTGGACGCCAACCTCCACCCACACACTCAGCTCTAGCAATTGCCTCTGGTTTGCTTGCTTTGACAGCATGTCAACCTAATCAAGATGCGTACTTATCAAATCACACACATTTTTCCTCACAAAAGGCTACTTCTAGGAAATGCATCAGTTTTCAATATCCCAGTCACACTGATGGAATAGCTGTTAAAGATAGACAAGAATTCATGAAGTGAGCCATATTTCTTACAAGAAAGGAGAATGTACCTCCTGGTCAGCATATGCTCATACACAATTATTATATTTTGGTTCAAATTTTCATTATATGAATTATAATTTGACTGTAAAATAACATTTTGAGAAAAATCAGAGAAAACTTAATACAAGATATATATGATTCAGGAAGAACAACCAGATTAAAATAAAAATTAGCTGGAAAACCACTGATGCACACATTGCTTTTTAGCTACCATACCACAAAGGATTTCTTTCAACTGCAGTGGGACAGGCCTGAATGAAAACAATAAACCTTTGTAAGTAATTCCCCTAGCTACATGCGTATGGTTAACATGATTGTCATTTCACATCCACATATCAGGCTTTATCATGATAGCTGACTTGGAATGGCCATATACTACGAAAGAATGGAAATTCTAGGAGGAGTCATGAAAGGGTTTTAAGACATGAATCTGTATGAATACTAAGCTATTGCAATGTAATTCAGATTTTTCCTGTTTGCATATTTGGAACAAAATAAAATTTAGTTTCTATTTACTGTTTTGTTTTGTGAATTAATTATTGTAGAATTAGAACCTGAATAAAATCATAGTGAACATTAAGTACTTACTCCCTGCACCTTCAAGTAATATGAAGTGACCCCTATGCCTCTGCAGATCCCCATTAAAATCAAACAATTTGTTGCTACAGGTGTTTGAACACATTGAAAAATTTATAGGTTCCTAACTTTTCTTTTTAAAATGAGACATGCTTCATATAATCCTTTCTGTTTGGAAAGCTGCTAACAGATTTGGCACGCTGGTACAACCTAAACAAAGTATACAACGTCACAAGAGTATTACAGTCTCTGTTAACATCACCGACTGCACACACACTTCTGGCTGCCAAGCACTGCATTTTAAAAAAAAAAAAATAAAAAAAAAAATCTTCATTTTCTGTAGATTTCAATAAAATACCAAAGGATTTTTCGTTTCCATAAACTATTTTTGATTGGAGTGAGAAAACAACAATCACTGCAATGACTAAAAGCCAGTCCTTCCAAGCTAATTCACAGCTACCTTATTTGTTTATTCTTGATGCTCTTCCAGAGAAGCAATCCATCAAGAAAGGATGCACTTGCCTTGGGGGGTTACTTAGCTTGGCAGTGGAGGGCTCCAGAAAACTTGTTGTACGTCTTTAAAAAGAATCTAATGGCACTGCTTGAAACTGGTTGTGAAACATGAAGTGATTGATGGGGTTATTATCATCTACTGCTTCTGTTTACCCCAAACTAATATCGAGTGGAGTTACTTGTAAATTATTTAGCTGTTGGTATTCACTACCCTTTGTCTTTATAGACTTCTCTGAGGTTGAGAATAAGTAGACCTCCTTTAACCTACCTCCAAACAGGAAAATTGACTATCCTCATAGTAAGCTACTAATTTCTGCTCAGCGCATCATATCTGAATAACTAAATTTAGCCTATCCTGTAAGTATTACCTTTCATGCAAGAAAAGGTGCACTCCATTCAAAACTATTACATTATCTCATTTGTGATGTCCTTCAAGAGCAATTCTTGACCTTTCAATAAAGAATCCATATGAATTTGAGAGCAACTTAGGCCCCATTCAAACAAGTGCGTAAGTGTTCTGTTAAATGGACCCTGTAATTAGGAAACCACTTGCATTGGGTTTGCGTGGCCAGGTTTTGGTAGTGGGAGGGGGGCTGCAGGGTTGGCTTCTGTGAGAAGATGCCAGCAGCTTCCCCTACGTACAACACAGCCAATGCCAGATGGCTCCAAGGCAGACCCGCTGCTGGCCAAGGCCAAGCCCATCAGCAACGGTAGTAGCGCCTCTGGGATAACATAGTTAAGAAGGGGGGAAAATTGCTGTGCAGCAGCAGCGAGAAGAAAGGATTGAGAATGTGCGAGAGGAACAACTCAGCAGACACCAAGGTAAGTGAAGAAGGAGGGGGAGGAGGTGCTGCAGGTACTGGAGCAGAGATTCACTGCAGCCCATGGAAAAGACCATGGTGAAGNGGATTGGTGAGCGATCTCTAACTGTCCTTATCTTGACCCATGAACCATCGTGTTTTCTCTCCCCTGTCCAGCTGAGGAGGGGAGTGATAGAGCAGCTTGGAGGGCACCTGGCCTCCAGTCAGGGTCAACCCACCACACCGCTGCCACATGTTGTTTTCAGCATCAATACAAAACACAAAAGGAAAAATATAGTTATTTGGGGGACTGCAGATGCCTACTATGTATATGTATTTCTGCTGATCGCAGAAAGCTTGGGATAACTATTTTTGATGTTCCAGACTTGTCAGAAGGCAGTCTATATACTTATGCTTGTGTTTGGTACTCATGACATGGATGAGAGAAGCAGTTTACAACCATATAGTTTGCAATCTCTTTACTTTCATACGTGCAAGGTCATTTCTAGAGAATTCTTCAAATAACTCTTTTATCCTTTGAGGCTAAAGATTCCAAAAAGAGGAACTCTGATTCACAATCTGAATCCGAAGTGGAAAGAACATAGCAAATTGCATAGTTTGAAGTGATGGTAGCCAAATGGAACTTGAATTTCTCTGCTGATGACTGAATCACTGTTGAAAAAGCAACCAAGAAATTAACCTTTTCTACAGAAATTTAGGAATGAACTTTCCACAGCAGATAACACATCACCTTGGGACTCTGACAACTGGAAAAGCTACATTACAAAGCTTCTGATGTGCCAATTTTTTCAGGGAGCTCATTGTTTGAAACAAGAGGCATGAAACTGGTAGATAAAAGATGTATATTAAATGAAAGAATTCAATCAGTTATTTCTATACAGAAACCAAACTATTATGTAAGACTTGAACCATAATTTCAAAGACAATCCTAAAGCTTTAGTCTTAGATTTCAGCTCCTAGGTAGGCAACTCTTACTTCCAGTTCTCAGGTTCTCTCTAAAATGTATCCTGTTACAGGCTTCGCCTATCTCCCTCCCAGCTACTGTTGTAACTAGAGTACAATTTTAGAGCTGAGGTTTATAACCAAATGGATAGACAGCTCCTTTGATCCCAGATTAGATTTTTGAGGCTACTTTTAGAATTATTAGTGTGACTGTTTCCAGAGCTGGGAAGTCCATCAAGAAACTGTGAGGGGCTGCTCTCTCAGAACTAGATGATGATCAGTCTAGAAGCCAGGTTTGGCTAAGCTATTCTCTGTCTTCCCCGTGTGAAGCTGAAATAGCTACTGAGCCTAGCATAGGTACCTTCTGCCATGGAACTGGCAAGGCAGAAATAATTTGATATGAAAGTTGGTCTCATTTTTACATATATCTTCTTACTATATCATTGCAAGTCAAAGAATAGGCCAACTAATTTCTGGTCAGCAGAGGTTTAGAAATTTGAAAGTTTAAAGAAGAAGAATGCACATGCATCTCTGTCATCCAGATGACATGTCAAAGTGCATATTCAGTGTGTAGGATGATCCAAACCACAGCATCATTTTAGAATATGTTACAACAGGGAGGTGTGAATAGTATTTCTATGCCAGCTTTCAACTAGCTCACATGAGTACTAGGAACAGTGTAATTTCACTATGTTGCAATAGAGAAAGCAGAGAGGAAAATTCCCCCAGTACTATTCTCCCATCCAAACTGCTGAAGATATGCAATAGCCACTGAAATTAATCTTTTATTAACTCTAAATAACCTGGCATGTAACCATGCTTTTTTGTTTATGTCTGCTTACAGATTTCAATCTTTGCATTTGCTTAATATCCATTTTGTCACCTAGCCGTACAACTTTTTAGCTGACTGTCCATGACACTTTGAGGAAAGGGAAACATTCTGGTTGCAATTTTCTTCATTCTGCTAACTCTATACTTTTGTGGGGGTTAAAAAAGCTGCAGGGGTCACAACCAACTTCTTTTACGATTAGATGTGCAAGTGTAAGATACGCAGCTGTTGAATTAGCCTCTTGGAGCAATGCTGTCTTCAAATACCTTTAATACACATGCTGTACACAGGTTCTTGGTTGCCGGTGCTGAGAACCTTATGTTAGTATGGCATTGTGCCCAGACAGAAGGCACGCTAAACCCGTTTCATTTACCCGTATGTGTCAGATAGGGGCACTCGTGGGAACCGTGCCGAGTCCTTTGGTTTCAGTCCCTTTCCCTCTACCAATAACGTCCCATTGGTTCCATATGCTGCTTCATTCTTTATCACGTGTTAAGACTTCCATGCTAAAATAAGAATCTCTGACCCATGGAGAAAGCCAGACAGAGAGTTTGTGGGCACTGATGGCTGCCAAAAAGACAGGTTGCAAGAAGGCAGACACTTGGGAAACCTGTTGGAACCAGATGGCTTGTCAAAACATATGCTATATAAGAGCACAGCCTGCAGGCACTGTGAGGAAGACAAGCCTATGGCAAATAATGACATCAAGGAATGACTGAAATCACACAGGGATCGCTGCAATGAAGAGCAAAGCCTAAACTGTAGATTCACCCAAGGAAGTGCAGATGAGATTAAATCTGTTACAAAGTGCATATTAAAATTCATTCCCCAAACAGGAGATAGAGAGGTATGCAAAATTTGCATGCCAGCAAATAAATATTTTTCAACTTTCTAAAATCTGCCTCTGTCTACATGGAATGAAACTGGTCATGTATTACGACCACAAACATTTTAACTTATTTTCACAGCGACTGAAGACCAGACTTTGCTTTCTATTGCAAAATGTTAAATTCAGCTGTTGCCACAGAAGACCTCAGAGAAAACTAAGAACAGATTCCAGCACCAAATACTTAAACAAATCTTAAAAGTTAGATTGATGTCACATATACAGTATATTGGTCGTTTCTCTTCGTGTCATACCTCAGATTACATAGTGTGTAAACATGAAAATAGTTTGGATGCACTGAATGCACATAGGCAAGATTATTCCTGTCTTCACAGGATAATAGAATGGGCTTGGAAGGCCCTTTCAGCAAGTTGCTTCCTGTACATATCACTAGAAGTAGTTTCGGTGGTAGGAGATAACTACACAAGTAACTGTATGGGGCAGATATTCCTTTCAGAGGAAGCAACAATGAAGAAACAACTCCAGAGAAAAAGTGATGGTGAGACTGAAGGACAAGCACAAGACGGATGAAACTATCTGTAAACAGTGAATTTAAAAGAGAAAATTCCCATTTACTTCAGGGGATGTACACCTTGGCTGGTGCACAAGTAGCAAACAACCAAACAGCGAGCTGTGAAGGAAACAACACGATACTGTATTAGATCTATGGGGAAAGAGAAGGATGCAAGTGTGCCAGCATGACTGACCAGGAACACACCTTGCAGTTATGTTTTATATAGACCCTGCAGGAAGGTGACCTGGATAGACAGAAGACAGGCAATCTTTGCTATTTGCCATCATAAATACTACCAACAGCCACCATGCTTCTTTTTAACCAAGCAGTTAGCTTATCTGTCAGCTTATGCACCCCCAATAACCATTTTTATTCCTCAAACTCTGGGAAGCCACAGAAGCCTCAAAACTGCTAAGAGCGGATAAATAACAAGGACAAAATAATAAACTCCTACAAAATGCAAAAGAGAAAGGGCACATATATTTCCGGATTTCATACGTGGGGCCAAGGACAAATAAAATGAGAGGGGGCAATTACCACGCTTTGCTTTAAAGAATCAGAATGAAATAAAACGTTTAGCCTCTGCTGCTACTCCTGCTAGTAAGCTACTGGTGTTTCCACTGTGGACAAATTCTTTCCAGGTAATAGTGTAACTGTTACACTGAGTTGTTATGACCTGATCATTTTTAAGAAGCCAAAGCCACTTCAAAAGAACATACTAGGGACCCAGATAATTCTGCTGGTTTACCACTAATGTAAAATGCCCAGTGAGATGACCTGGGAAATGATCTACTTGTGTTTGGTTTTGAAATTACCAGTACTACACCATTCTTTAACTTCATTTCCTCAAGACTGCCTTTCTTTTTCCTGTGTGTTGGCCCTTGCCTTCCTGCCAGAATCATAACTTTTCATTGAAGAATCTCATCTCTTAACAGTGTAACAGAACACAAACATTTTTCAAATTTCTCAGTGATAGCAAGGGTAGGTTGCTCTTTGTATATACTACTTAAATGAATTAAACCAACTCAAATGTGCGATCTCTCCAGACAAAGATGAAGGTTACATAGTTTAAGGATGAAATATAGACCATCCTCTACAAAACCACTCTGTTGCAGTTTAATTAAAAGAATTCATTAAAGTCATGCCCCATCCAAGGTAATTAGTATGCATAATTTATGCTTTGCCTAATACACAAGGGCAGTAGCCTGAATAATAAACTCAAGTTAACCTTAAGTGGAAGAGATTGAATGGTCAGATGTTTATTTAGCTCAGGTTTTCTCAAGAGCTAAGGTTAAAGAGGTGAAATTCTGTTATAGTTAATTAATTTCTTAAATTTTCTTCATAAAATGCTGCCTCCCCAGTAGGATGAAAGTGGGTTTTTTTCCTTTTCTTAAGGAAGGATACAAATAAATGTCTCTTGTTCTCATCAGTTACAAGAACACAGAGTCTGTGATAATGTATGTGCAGTTTGCAGCAAGGATTTGACTTGAAGGAAAGTTCCCCTGAAAATTTTCACCAAATAGCAAGTGTAGCAAAAAGGCTTCAAAACAAAACTCTCAAAGGTATAGCTTCACAATCCAAAGTCAGAGGCTTCCATGGCACCCTGACCTAGTGCCTTTCCACTACCTACTTTTTCCAGTTCCTGCCTCTCTTTCTGGATTGGTATCTCTCCAGTTGCATGGCCTCACTGCAAAACAACACAATACACCTTATTCTGATGCACTACTTTCAGTCATATTCAGTTCACAGTGTGCCTACATATGCTATCATGCCAGCATTACTGACAGTGTCCACAAAAGGATCAATAGTGCCTTGAGCTGCTATTACTACTGAAGACTTTACTATCCTTGTTACAATCCATTGAGCATTAAGCAGCTGTAAGCATCTGTTCCACAGAGCAAAGGGAATCAGCTCCTTTATATACAAATTATTATATTGGAGCTACACTACTATGCTCCTTCATGAGTGACACCCCTGCTAAGCCCCAGGGGACCGGCAGTTCAAATTCTGAACAGCAGTACAGTGTCCTTGTGACACAGAGTTCTGCTCTTGAATGAGTATGTCAAAGCCAGGACTTAGGAATCCTGTGAAAAGACACAGGGATATCAGGCAGATTTGTGGTAATAGGATTTCAGTGTTTGGGGACAGAGATATAAGATAGGCAAGACAGTCAGATGTCTTAGAAAGGATTTATCACTCTGGCAAAGGAACTGTAAAGTTTCATACTGGAAGAGAAGGCTCCAAAGTCTTCTGGTAAGAGCAAGAAGACAGGTTTGACCAAAGATCTCTGTAGCTCCAGATCCTTTTTCAGACAGCAGCCAGTTAAGCGTGCTTAGGAAAAGGTGTACAACACTGGCAGGTAGTTATTGACATGGGGAGTAAGGTGGGATAGCTACTTCATAGGAACCACACTCACATCTGCATTGCCTTGTAGCACAAATTTGGCTTTAAGGCACAGGGGGTGAGGCCAAGTGGGCTGGTGAGAGTGGAAAGATCTCGTGGAGTAAGAGGAGGCAGAAGTAACTCCATAGGGCTCTGCAAGATTTGAAGTCCAAAGCTCTGAAAAAAGTTCTATGGGCTACTTTTTCTTCCCTGAATATTTTCTTCTAACAGCAGGGCAGATGAGTTGGCTGTGGCCTATTCATCACTGAAAAGCATTAAGAAAAGTTCATCCTTGTCAAAGGCCAGCTGAACCAATGTGCCTGAAATACAAATTTTATTTTGATGGGAGAGAGTTCCCTTACACAGTAACTCATTAGCTGCTACACAGGTAGATAATTTCCCTCAACTGTCTTTGTCTTGTCAACATGTTTGCCTTGTTTGCTCTCACATTTATCCCTGGTTGCTACCCACACTAACAGGTCTTCATATTTCTAGCCTTTGAAAAAAATCTGTGGTTGATTGGGTCATTTCTACTCTTGCCTGAGTGGAAAAACTCCTTGAAGTGCATAGGTCCTAATATGGAATGGGTGTATCTTCCTTTTGAACTTAGATTTGATTTTTGCTGCCTGTTATTATCTTCATGTTCTAACGCAGCACAAAACCTAAAGGCATTTGTCTGAGGTAACAAGGAAATCTGCAGCTGGAAGTGAATCCAGATCTTTTTGCACTGTCCTAACCACATGCCAACTTCTTTCCTAAACAGACAAGCGTGAGACTGTGTAGCTCTCAAATATAAAAGATCATGTAATCACCTCCATATGCTATTTTTTTTCCTTAAGTTTCAGAACTAAGTCATTCTGAAGTATTATCTGCAGCAGGATTTTTTTTTTGCTCCAAAATGCATGTGTGATACTAAATCAAATGTTTGTTTTGAGGTCTGTATCACCAGGGAATCCTTATTTGCTTTCTCTTGTCTCTTGTATTTATTTGTATGCAATACAAATAAGCAAATAATAATAACCAATAAGCAAACTTCCTCTACAGGGTTAACTTATTTAGGGAACCTACTCCATGGCTTTAAATGACAATCCAAGTTTTGGCTTAAACATATCCCACTACCACAATCACAGTAGGAAGAAGATGAATCAATAATAGTCATTTTGTAGAACTAATTGATGTAGTATGGAAGGCCAGGACTCAATCTTACTGAAAGTGCTGGCAAAAGACAGGCTGTATTTTGCTGTTAAGGAAATTGAATCTACATTGATTGAAATGAACTCACTAGAGCCAACAAAAATCTGCTTTCCTTTGGAACAGAATACTCCATTCACATGGGAGTCCTCTAGCTTCTGCCAGTATCACTCAGCTAAGGCTGGGTCCCATAATCACTAAAAAAAAAAAAAAAAGCCAGACTGCAGAAATCCGTGGATATAAAGATTTATAGTCAAGCCTTCTGGAATATGTGGTAATACAGAAATGCCAGCCAGAAAAGTACAGCAAATTTTAAAATGAATGTATTATTTCTGCTACGTGTTTCTGACCTTTTATTCTTTTTTCTGTAAACATTCAGATAACTTTCCATCAGGCCAGGCCACTCTCCATCATTTTGGAGNGTGCCTAGATGGTAGCACTCAAAGAGTTGTGGTCAATGGCTCAATGTCCAAGTGGAGAACAGTGAGGAGTGGCATTCCTCAGGGGCTGGTACTGGGACCAGCACTGTTTAACATCTTTGTCAGCGACATGGACAGTGGGATTGAGTGCAACCTCAGCAAGTTTGCTGATGACACCAAGCTGCGTGGGGTGGTCGACACGCTGGAGGGAAGGGATGTCATCCAGAGGGACCTTGACAGGCTCGAGAGGTGGGCCTGTGCAAACTGCATGAAATTCCACAAAGCCAAGTGCAAGGTCCTGCCCATGGGTCAGCACAATCCCAAGCACATCGATAGGCTGGGCAGGGAATGAACTGAAAGCAGCCCTGNAAAGAAGGCTCTGGGGAGATCTAATTGTGGCTTACCAGTATCTGAAGGGACCTACAGGAAAGATGGTGAGGGACTGTTTATCAGGGAGTGTAGTGATAGGACAAGGGGTAATGGGTTTAAGCTGAAGGAGAGTCGATTTAGATTAGATGTTAGAAAGAAATTCTTTAGCGTGAGGGTGGTGAGGCAGTGGAACAGGTTGCCCAGAGAGGTTGTGGAGGCCCCATCCCTGGCAGTGTTCAAGGCCAGGCTGGATGGGGCTTTGGGCAACGTGGCCTAGTAGAGGGTGCCCCTGCCTGTAGCAGGGGGGTTGGAACTAGATGATTTTTGAGGTCCCTTCCAACCCAAACCATTCTATGATTCTATGAACTCAGACTAACTAAATTTTAATGAAGTCAAAATGGTGGAGGAAAATAATTTTCAGAGTCACATGTGCACATGCTTGCATAAATTTGCCTGTATGAATTTTTGCCATCCAAACAGGAAACAGAAACACCAGAAGTGTCCAACTACTAAGACCAATCACAATCACAAAACTCACATTTCTAAGTAGTGAACAGTATATATAAATGTCTCAGAATAATTATACTACATTTATTTTTCCCAAATATAAAAATTCTCAAGTGAGTTTGAAGAGGCATATTTGTGAAAATTTTTTGTGACAAAAGAAATAGTCAGAGGGCAAGCAAATTTTATAAACAAGAATCTAGTTTGCTGCTGTTAAACTGGAGTCCAGCTCGATATATCAAAAAATACAGAGATCACTGCATTAGAGAGAAATAAATTTCACTGGACCTAAGGTTCAAAACACAGTTGTTCCAATTTCATAAAATACTATTAAAACTAATGGCTAATTTCAATAAATTTTCTCTTATTTCCATATAATAATAGAAGAATATTTGAATCATATATTACTCAGTGATACCCGAATTCAGAGTATGATCCAAAGCCAACTGTTCAGATATTCAGACGTTGAGGAAACAACTAAATTGTTTTATTCAGGAAAATTATGCAACTGAAGAACAAAAAGAAAGAAATAGGTTTTCTATAATTACTCAGCATGGATGTCATAATTATACTGTTGAACCTTTCTATGAACTGTAAGACATAAAATCATGACAGATTTTATTAATTTTATTATTAAGGCTTTTTTATTTGTTTCCAGCTTTGCAGCCAGATTTACTCCTGAAAAATTAGAATAATTTTATTAATTTAGCTGTTTTCACGCTATCTTTTGTTGGAACACTTTTCCTGAGGTGCTTATGCCCTTAAAGGGCATAAGGCTTTCCTTCAGAACCTGACGCCTCCTCCTCCTCACCACAGCACCGCCATCTAGTTCACTCCCATTACTTTTAATAATGTGGCACGTGTCCAAAGCTTTATCAGTGTCAATTTACTGGGCACCTCAGTACATCAAAGGGTGCTTAGTGTATTAAGCCATATACTTCTCTCTCTTTGACTCTATTTTTAAATTTAATTAAAAAAAGATGCACAAATAGAAGCAACTCTGAATGTAGTACTTATCCAACAGATTCCTTCAAGGCAGAGATGTAATAGCAGACACAGCTTCATTAAACTTACAAAATTACATTTCATCCTCTGATTTTTAGAATTCAAGTACACTTATTTGAGTGCCTAACATCAGGTAAGTAAACAGATCGAGTATAATGCTCAGAGTAGAACTCCTGTATGTTCTTTAGTATCTGGAGCAATGCTATTTACAAATCCTGTCTAGAGTGAGTGTGCAAGACACATCAATCTTTATCCATTCCAATTACAAACAAAGGTAATATCACAGTCAAGCATACATTTAGCATTAGATAGCACGTATCTGGGCAGACCTGAGAAGCTGCAGAATAAATATTGATATATTAAAACAGAGTCTATTACTCACCTTCTGAATAAACCACTGATTTTAATTTACCTGCAATTTTGCAGTAGCATCTTTCCAAAGAGGAAATTAGATTTTTACATATCATAGCAAATCACAAAGCCAAAATGTCAACTTCATATATCACGCAATTACTTGTACTGTTTATTTTTAGGAAAAATTTTAACATATATTTACTTAGAAAGCCACATGGGTCCCTCCAAAATAAATAGGGGCTATAATTCTTGCAAAAAAAAATCCACAGTTCCAGAGATCTACTCATCAATTTCCTGCAGCACTAATGAGGAAAGGCGCTGAGACAGTCATTCATACTGTCTTTATGATAAGACTAACCTACAGGGCAAATCAAGATTAAGGACAAAGGGAAGACAAATGGATAGAATACAGAACCAGTTTATGTTTTTTTTTTTTTTTTTTTTTAAATCCATAGCTTGAAATTTTTGTTTACCATCTAAAATTTAAGTACAACACTCAAAATGCACATAAAAATTAAAGATATTCTCCAGACAGGAAACTACATAAAAGGAGGGATGGAGTTATTTTTACCTCAAGATTTTTCATGTTGAAACACAGAGATTTATTTGGCTAGAGCTGGGAGGAGGGGAAAGAGGCCACATTACTCACAAGTTACTAAGAGCTTTTAAAATCACTACAAGTTATCCTTATAAGAAGAATGAAGTTCAAGTTAAAAAAAGGTCAGAAGGTCACAGTCACCTGGCTCTCTAAGTATATACTTTACCACTATCAAAAGCACGTAAACTTGCTCAAATCTCAGGAGACTCCTTCCAGAAATATTTGCATTCGTACTCTAACCACAGCAGAATCCTATTTCCATCTGAATATTTGGGGTTTTTTTGCTTCCATGCTACTTGGAAAGGAACCACCAACTTAGCCTACTCTAATGCACATGTAGGTTTTGAGGAGTCTTACATACTTAAAAATAAAGGATGAGAAAGGACATAGTAAGTTCACCCCCAGGTATTTGAGAATACAACTCCTTGCATAAACCATTAGCATGCTCAAATCGGGCTTGCTTAATAAAATATGCAACCCTGTTGGCATAAAGGTCAGTGCCAAACAGAACCCTGTCATACACTCACTTTTTCTCTTCTATAATCAACACACCCATCAGCCTGAGATCCAGACATTACTTTTTTAAGCCTTGTGACATTTTAATTTTCATAACATCTCCTCTATCTCTGTGCATCTTTGCCAGGCTGGGAGTTTCTCTATTTCTAAAAGAGATATATCAGCATTAGACAATGATCAGCTTGCTAGACTTAGGCTATAGACACTGGAAATGGTTCTGCCAGTGCTAACCTTGGCAGCAGAAGTTTTGGGGGATCAGTCCAGACGCACACAGGCTGGCTGTTCACAACTCAGCTGAAGTCCAGAAACAGTACGGCAGTGTTGATGCTGGCCAAGCCAACAAGCCTGTCAAGTGCGTTTATCACTTCCCGTCACTGTAAACCTGCCCTTAGCAGCTTACAACTTAGCAAACACAGGTAATACTCCTGCAAACACAGTTTGGCTTCTGGAGAAGCACGCAGTTACATGGAATTTTCTGTAGCAATAGCAATGGTTTTTCATTTCAGTCATTGCACAATCCTTCTCAGACAATAAAACAGTCATACCCGGCGCTGCATCAAGGGACATAATTATATTTTTACGCAAACTCTAAAGAAATTGAGGCAAATAGGTATCATTCAAATTGCCCCAGTGACATAAGACTTCATGAATGAGATGGGTAAATAGCATCATCCTGTCTTTTTATTTTTGGGCATGTAGTTTAACTATTTTCTCTATCTTCTTATTTACCGCTTTCTGCTGCTTTTTCCTCCTCTGTATCATAGACACCATCTCTGTCTCTCTCACATTAGCTACTGCCACTTCAATGGAAATAACAAGACAGAATTTACCACTAAGCCCCTTTAAATGTGCTACTAAGCCCTTCAAGTCCTAATTGATTTAGGAGGTTGGCCCAGCTGATAATGTTCTCTAATCAAGACACTATATGTTCGACCTGATGGAATTAAAAAAAAAAAAAAAAAAATCTTCAAAGAGATCTGAAATGCTTCAATCAACTCTCAGGTTTCATTTGCTCTAACCCTATTCTTGACGTACATGCCTGCATCTCTCTCTGCCGTGCACTTTCTCAAGTAGGAAGGCAATGGCACCCAGAGTGGTCCATAGACTACTGCAGGCTTCTTTACAGCAAGTCTTCCTGGTGAGCTATCTCCTTGCACCTACTCGGCAAGATGACTATGCCACACATTATTTTAACTCTTCTTTCTCTCTGTTTGCCTTACCTAAGCAGGCAGAAATGCTGCAAGTTACAGCTTGGTTTCTTCAAAGAATTTTAAGTTCAATCTAAAACTCACTTCTCATTCATTTGGTTGCAGTTTGGTAAGACACCAGCCAGCATCAGGAACTATACAGCAGATTGCCAGCTGATAAGGCTTCTTCTCTGCGAGATGTTCATACAGCTCCACTGCCAGGTTCTCATTATTCAAAAATATCCTCATCAAAAAATTCTCCCTTCCAGCCCTCTCCTTCTGGCCTAACCAGATGGCCAAAACCAACCAAATAAATAAATTAGTGAGAAAGAAAACCAAAACCAAACAAAAATAAATCCTGATTATTTTTTGCTTAGTAAACTGTTGATAAAATCTCCTGCGAGGTCAAGGTCAAGTGGCCAAGTCCAGGCATAGACAACATTTGACACCTGCCAGCCTTGAAAGGACAGGAATAGGGCAGCTTGTCAGTAAGGAGCCTCAACTCCAAGAGTCCTGCTTGCTAATATGTAGAGGATGTGAGGAAGGGTCCCTTCAATATTTTCTTTCTTTAGTTGGGAAAAGGAAGTTTCAGACCATAGAGGAGTCAAAAAAACCCCATTAGTGCCTCTTGGGAGAAATAGAAATGCTGACGCATTGCCTGGCGGAAAGAGTATCAACAATATTAGCCTGGGTTTTTTTTTGTTTTGTTTTTCTTCTGTTAAATCCATACAAGCACAGGGAGGTTGGGAAGTTGTAGGTTGTCACAAAAACATCCAGTATGTCCAGAGTCTGAAATACAATGACAGGGAACTGACAGTCAAAAAAACATCCTAATTTATCAGCCAGACCCATTGCACCATCCACTACCAGTTTGTTTCCTTTTCCTATCAAAAGATTATTTTCTTCTTACTGCTGATACTAAATCTTGCCAGATTTGTGGAACTCATTCAAAGTAGGTTCTGCTCAATGCTTTCAGTGCTAGAAAAGATGGATAATACTCCATATTACTTGCTGATGACTTACATTCCTGATGATGTAAAACATGGAATTGAGCCCAGTTCAGGTAACCCCACCTGTGCAAAAATATCATCACTGACTAAACTTAAGTACAAACTGTCAGACATCCTGCATACTGAATATGTTGTTTAACAGAAGATAAACTGGCATGCATGTTAAGAAAAAAAAAAAAAATTTGTCTTGGGTCTTTTTTATGCAAAGACATTTCTGCCAATAAGCACCACTAAAACCAGGTAACTATCAAAAAATCTCAGATTGGGCCATATGATTCATAGGAATGTGACTTGGGGAAGCTGCTCCCTAGAAAAGCCTGTATTTGGTGCCTTGTATGGAATTTCCACTGATGGAAGGCAAAAAGCCCCAGCTGAGGCTGGGCTAAACAGCTCTGGGCATGCCAACAACATTCATCAAAACTAAGGAAAATACTCCCATGAACTGCTGCAAAACCGGTGAAAGAAAAGCCAGGGCTTCTGGCAAGGCCACTGGCTGAGCAGAAGCTGTGCTAAGAAAGGCTCTGCACACTAAGCTTCCGTTTTGAAATCTTCGCACGTTCCTGAAACTGCACATCTGATATCAGCAGGTTTTACTCAGCCTTCCATCCTTCTCAGGGAGATAAATTCACTTCTGCACAATTTACTGAGTGTCATTCTTTTGGACTAAAAAAAAAAAAAAAGTTCCTTTTTACTCTGAAAGGACTTTAAAGATCTGGCACATCTCAGACACACGGACTTGCTCAAGTGTCTTGGCTAAAATCTCTTGCCTTTCCACTTCTGCAGTACTGCACATGCCAGCTAGATCCTGCCTTCCAGTTCACTGTAGACAGTGTATCAATGGGCTGTACGTGTACAGTCCAAAAAAAAATGGTCTGGAATCCTTCCAGAGGATAAGAGAACTGTGTATGTTACTATCCTTACCATAGCTCAGTTCATGGCACTCCCGTCAGATCCACGGCTAAACACTCTCCTCTGATCCAGGGATGCCAAAGCTGAAGCACTGGACTCCGGCCACAGTCTGTTCTGGGCCACAATGAACTAAAGCAGAGTGTCACATGGCTCACGACTACCCTTTATTCTCATCAGGACTCCATAACAATCCAGATCTTTCAGAGCTTCCAAACACACACAAAATTGGGAAAGCAGCAAGCAGGTATTTTTATGTTTGACAGTTTGCTCTGTTCAATAATCAGGTGCCACCAAGCCTCACAGTAACTCATTTAACACCCTTCCCAGCGATTCCACCATGAAGTTCTGGGAACGTTTCTGAGATGTGCCATTGTGGAGTGCCTCTAGATCTGTGAATAACTATTCAAAGCCATTCTTTTGGCTTTGCCGTGACTTTTGGGTGCCTTTCAAGAAAAACAAAAGACTTTCTCTAAAGCAAAATAAATCTGCTCTTTCACTACAAATAACTGTACTTTGCATGGAAGTGGAACAAAACTACAAAACAGAGACAGAAAAATCCATGGTTTTGATACCCGCAAGATTTTAACTGTATTTGCAATGAAAAGTTGGTTTCTGGGGCCACGATTATCCCAAGAAAGGCTCAGGAACGTACTTGATACTTACTGAAGTGGAAAGCAGGTCTCTTCAGAGTAAGCTGCAGGCAAAGGTGGCCATTCCCTGGCACAGCAGACAGCCAGGGCTGTCCCTAAGGCAGCCTACTCTGGCCATGCAAGAGCCATGAAAAGCCAGACTTTCTGCCGTGCCAGAGGAAAGAGGCCACAGGAGGCAGCAGTCCCTGCCAGAAACAGCAGCCGCCTCAGCCATCTCCATGGCTCACCTCAAGCGCTCTGTGCCAGCTGCACCCTTCTCCCCTCCTGTAGCAAAGGCAACCTAACCTCAGCCACATTACATCCTCTCTTCCTCTTCAGGACGACAGCCTTGCACTATTCCCAGGGACAGAGGTTACGAGACTAAAAGGACAAAGGAAAAGAATACTTAAGCCCTATAGCCTCTGACCATGTTCTGGCACGTGGGTCTCAGCAGCTGGCTGTAGTTCTCTCTGGCCAGAGTGCTCAACGATTAGGGGCATACTGAAGCTGAATTCCATTTTAGCCCAGGTGGTGGTTGCTTGGAGTCAGAACCGAAGCACTTTAGTGAAACATCTTCACAACAATCATCAACAGGCTTCAGTCTCCAGGAGCAAAGCCGTAACAGCTTTTGCATTTAAGCCATTTGGACAGAAACGGTTACAATTAAACAGTTAAACAGTTTTGAGAATGAAACCATCTATTCCATACAGGAATTATGACAAAAATCTGTTAGACACACTGAATAAAACAAAACAATTTCTTTAAAGTACAACTCTTCCTGTAAACATGCCTGTGCAGCCTACTATACAGTCACAGAAGTTACCAGCTCCTGCGGGAGAATAAGGGCTGTACAGCTTTAACTAGCCCCAGGACTTTGCAGGAAGGTAGCAACTTCCCTTTGGGCGGCTGTGAAAAGGCCTTGTCTCCCTGATTTACACAGGTATGGCGTGAATGGCTCAGAGGCTGAGGCCTGCTCAGCCAAACACCCATGTGTGCATGAAATTAGAATGTCAACATTTGATTCATGCTGCCAGGCTGTGACTGTGAAACAAATTATGTCAGTGGGTGGCAATTGCAATATTAGTCTAAGCAGATAACATTTAGCTAAAAGGAGGGGCTCAGTTCACATTCTTCTCCCTACCATTTTAATATGTCAACATCATTAGACTTAGAAGGCCTGAAATTTTGTCAGAATGGAAAAAAATATGGAGGCAAGCAAAGACTATTATAGGTTGAGAGAGGGTTTACGATAAAGGACAAGGCAGCACAATCCAGATAAGGGTTCAGCAATTTAATTACTGCTCCTTACCACATACCTTCACTACACACAGTTCAGAGTCCTTAAATTTTGTCACACGCACTCCTATTTAACACTTTAAAAAAGCAGTGGCTGAACATGGTGAGAGGTAAGTGACAAACAGCGTCACCTACAGTATGTTAAAAACTGCCTCTTTGGGGAAGAAGTGCCATTTACTAATTAATTTTTTATAAAGGTGGCCTTGGAAATGTTTGGCTTGAGCTATCAAACTTTTAAACACATGAAAATAAGAATTGAAATCTGGCTTCTTTTCAATTAAAAAGAAATACAAATTAGTTTTTTAGAAGACTAAAAACCCAAGTTTTTCTAAGTTGCTCCTAGCATTTTCAAGGGCATTCCCATGAGATCAATAGTTTTCGATATGTGAAGTTAATATTTTGTAATAAATTAGATTTTAGGAAAAAACCCACATTTGAAACCAATACAGGATACTTAAAAGTAGTTGTTTTTATAACAGAATTAATAAAGAAATACACAGAACTCACCATGCTGCAAAGTTGGAAATGATATCCTAAGAAACACTAATGGTTATTTTCTTCTAGCTTTCTCAATAAGCCCCTATCAGAACATAATTTTACCACAGAATCCATCATAATTCTAGCTCCATTTTATTTTCTCACTTGTTTTAACTAGCAAAATGGCAAAGCATCAATTTAAAGTTTTATTCCATAGTAAACACCCATGTTGTTAAAGTTAATGCTGTGAAAAATCCAACTTGTAACAGTGAAATGTTTATAGAAGCCGCTATTTATTTAGTTGTAGAACTAGGCAGCAGCTATCAGCTTCCTAGTTAATGTTCAGAAAGACAGAGTTTTTAGGTGATTTTGCCAAAACTTAATTTATCAGCTTTATCTTCCAGCATATACAAGTAGCTTTATCTGAAAGCCATTAAGAGGGAAATGGCTTGTAACCACCTCCTCTGCCCATCACTCGGCACTGCACATTCCAGAGCAGTCATAGACCTGTACGTGTGCCTACACCCCAGTTCAGCGGGCTGAACCACACCAGGTTCAGTGTTGCTCTTGCTGAAGGCAATGAGAATTTCATCACTGGGTCAAACTCTCACTGCCTTCCTCACTTGAGCAATTTCATTGAAGTTAATGGCCCAAATTAATCACTGGCATAACTCCATTGACTTCACCAAGGATCAATTTGATTCAATAGGACTATTCTCTTCAGTAGACTAGGACTGGATGCACAGACTTCAATGGGAGCAAGACGGGGAACATAATGAGAAATCCAGATCATTTATTCTTCAGACTTTGCAAAGATTGATTTAAATTGACTTCAGAAAACACACATTGTAGTAAGACGTGTACATGTGTGTGGCCCAGCTCTCATTTCACAAGCTCAAAATTCTTAAACTGTGTTGCCAGTGCAGCTACTACGTGGTATAGCAGTGATTTTGAAAGCCCAGTTGAAGTTCTTATCATGATTCTCCAGTAAATAGTCTTTTAAAAAATGTTTATGTGAAGGCACTGTAAAGATTCAGACTAGAATATCTTGCTACTTGGGGCGGTGGGGGGGGGGGGAGGGGGAAGACAGAAAATGCAGATATAACTGGCTCCCTTAATGAAATTAAACTTATTTTACTTATTGAGACAGATGCTACAGTATGACCTTCACAAATAATAACAAAAAATGGAAAAAAATTCACAGTAGCAGATTGCAATTTTCCTGCCACTTCACCTACTTCAGGGTATGTGTTTTTGGAATCTTTTCAAAGGAGAGGATTTTTCATCAAAATCTTTCAGAATTGTCCAAACTGCCAAAAAAAGGTTCAACATTGCTTAGTCTCTTTCTCTACGATATAAACTATTAAAACTATTCTACTGAGTTTCCAAAGCCCTCAGAAAAAAAATCTGTTTGCATTAAAAGTTACATCTTTGTCAACAAACAAACAAAACAATGGAAATATGTGTCTTCAGCACACCACACCCCCCTCCACCCTCCCAGTAATTAATAAGAATATAATAAGCACAACAACACTGAAAAAAAAAATGCATAAACAACCTGAGGAATTTAAAATAATTTTGTCTCTTTGGACTACTCTACAGTGAGGAAAAATGTCTGGGGAGAACACTGTAGCTCATTTTAAAAGCTCAGCTATTCACTCTGTATAGAAAAATAAGTGTAAACCATCAAACTTCTCCAAAAGTAATTTGGTAACAGTGCTTACAAAGAGGAAAGCAGAAAAGACAGCGCTAAGACTGCAGGAAAGATTCTTTCTTTATGGTGTAGTGACAGCCTTGTAACTTCTCCATTATGATGGGAACCACAGCATAAAGATTGCATTATCATCTGTGGTTAACTGTCAAATGCATTTTAATGCTTTATTTGGGAGAGCTAAGTTAAAGACAAAACAATCCTCCTCCTCTTAATCTATCCATCTTTGAGAACGTAAATACAGCTCATACTTGTGTGTCAGAGTGTGGGGAGTTAACTGTATTCTTTCAGCTTCATGTAAATTCCTGAAGATCAGAGAGCTGAGTAAACAATATTTTGATGTAAACAGATTATCAACATGAGAGGAATGACCGTCTGGTCACCCGTGGGGGTTTATTCACTTAACACTTCCACCCCATAAAGACAATTGTGTGCAATCAATGCATATAGGGCCTTTCACTGCGTTGCTAAGTGATACGTAGTGTCAACAGAAAAATGTGTGATGTACAGAAGGGCGGCTCAACAGCCAAGAGAAAACAACACACATGGATGATATTTTAAACTTAATTCAGTGCGTTATGAAGATTGTGACAGGCACAGTGGCTGACCAGAAAGCACTTCAAAAATTTGACTTTATGAAGTTGGATCTCCCATGTGTGTAAAGAGTTTAATTTGATAACAAGTGAATCACAGTGCATAACAGTAGCTGGTTCAAATAGGAAAAGCCAACCCAGCAGGGAAGCACTGAATATTCATTCACTGGAAAGCACAGCAGTCATTTTACAATCCAGGCTTCAATATATGAGCAGATCGTTTGTCTAAGATTGTATATGCATTCTCTCATTTTCCTCATCTCTGGAAACTATTTTAGTAAAAGCCCAGAAGCTGTTTTCAACAGTTTCTTCAGAATTTCCAAAGAAAGGAAAGAAAGTTGAATGGCATCACATTGCCCCATACAACCATGAAAACCTGTTTTGTGGGACATTCTTGAAACCAACCCAGAAAGAAACCCTTAAGAGGTTTTGTATTTATTTACCCATTCTCTCCCCACCACCCACTTGATAGGTTTTATATTCAAATGCAAAATATATCTGCCTTTGTTCTAAGGATTCAATCTGATTTTGGTTTGATTTACAGAACGAATCCTGAGAAATCCAATTGTCTGCCAAATTTTATTTTCTAATAGCTGCACAGAGGACATAGAATACTTCCAATCCTCCAACCTTTTCTAAATTACTTGTGATGATAGTCCAGCTTACTGTCACGTTCAAAGGTTCCTGAGAGATCACAAAGCTTTGACCAAATACATTGCTCGCTGGATCACTACTGCTATTTTCTACAGAACATATTTCCCAAACTTGCAGAATGTTTTTCTTACAAGATGTTAGCGAGCTCTGTGTTCTCCAGGTTGCTTCTGACAATACGTGGGCAACATGAGGCTCTGTGGTAACAAAAGTAATTTTCAGTGGATTAACCATAATTCAGCCATATGTATCAGACAGACCTAGCTAAGCTTGTAAATCCCTGAGCTTTCAAAAAGCTAATTTTTATGAATTTATAGAGGGCTTTTTTTTCTTCAAAGGGATTTGTAGTTAACATATTTTGCGAGAATTTTACATGAGTATGAAAACATTTTATTGAAAGAACCTTCTTCTGAAATGCTGCCGAGTTTCAGGTTAGTGAAGATTGTTACCAGAGTCTCTGAGATACAGGTAACCAGTTGGTGACCTGTTCAGGAGACTCAACTTCCCAAATGCATTTGTAGACTTCAGCCCAAGACATACAAAGCAATACTAACTTTAAATATGCATAAAGTTCTTCTGAACGCAACAGGGTAAGTTGAGTTCACAGAGAAATACTTAATGCACTATTGCTAATAATTATATGGTTCCTATTTGGGTGATATCTAGCAAGTAGGCACATGGCATAGTTATTCTATGAAAAGGCAGAAATAAGAGATGGTCTGTGCCCAGAAGAGTTTCCAAGGTAGTTAGGCGAGCCAAGTAAGAAAAGGCTGTAACAAGAAGGGTCAGGGCCTGACTCAGCATTCTTTAAATATAGAGAAGTCCTTCCACTGGAAGGCAGAAGAGTACTGGCAAGAAAGGAATCAACCTTTACAAGAAAAGAAGGATAATTAGGTTTTGGATCATTTCAGTAAATGGTCTCCTAAGCTAGTCAGGTTGCTGGATTTCTAAATTGAAAATGTAACAAGTCAATAAAGAGAAGTTTGGAACTCTGTGTTTGGAAATATACCTGGGTACGCAACAGTTTTGAGGACAGTAAAAATTAAGTTTCTTAGACAAACAGCTTGTAGCCGAATTTGAATTAATAGGTTGGATCTTACTCTTAATGACAGTAACTCATAGAACATTGTTTCTTTTAATACTAATATGTAATTATTAACCTCAATAATAATAATTTATCAATAATAATAAAACTCAACTCCTGAGTCAGGAACTGAGTTTTATTTTCATCCTTGAAGAATTATCAGATTGCCTGGAAAATAAGTATAAAAATATTTGTCTTCCACATAGAGAATTCCCATTCTGGTCAGAAAAACTCTATACAAAAGCTAAAGTTAGAATATCCACCTTCTGTACCAGGAAAAAAAAAAAATCCCCAACCAACCCATCCCCTCCCTCCTCTCATGCTGTGTCATTTTTTAGTAACAAGAATTTTGAGGAATTGACAGGGAAAAAGGAGGAAAAGGCACAACCCACAAGCATAGCAAAGCTTTTGTGTCATTCACAGCAGTCACCTCAGTGTAGCAAACAGAGCACTGCTCCGAAGGAAGAGTAAAGTAAATGGGACTGAGCACAGATTCTGCTGACAAGCTGCACATGGTCATCTATGTGCATCTCACAGGCTAGCAGCAAAGTAAATTCTTCTAAGAGACCGGCAAATTCTTGTACTACCTGGAGCTGTGTAGGTGGTGTAAAACACTGGTCTGGATTTTGCTGGTTCCAGCCCCTTGGGCTGTCTGACATGGAGACAACACAGGATCCTACCTCTTTATGCCAAATCTTCTACAATAACAAGTCATAAATTAGAGCTGCTGGAACAGGTGGCTCTGGGTTACATCAAGGACATAATAATTTGGGAATAAACTAGCTCTGTCTTTAGCTCAGACAACGTTGGCATAAAATAGTTTTCCTTGGTTAATAATAGTACTCTGTGCAATATTAGAAAAAAACCTGTCTTTCTGTGTTTACTTATCACTGTCATATGACACATTTCAAGCCTTGCTTGAGAAGTCTGTGTCTAAGAGTTGCTTCACTAGACAACTCTTAGTCTTGGACCTCAGTATTTAAAGATACATAGACACAAAATCTACTTGATAACAGTTTATAATGCATGGAGGCCCTGCTTCAGCTTCATTCCTGAATCCCCACAAATTTTGACATTCTGCTTATTCTAGTTTTCACATTTCCATCTTTTTAGATGCTGCTAGAGAGCAACTCAATCAACAAGGTGGAAAGGACTCATTGTGCACTAAGCTCTGAAGCATAATGCCGAGAAGGCAGGTTATTTACAGAGGAAGGCTCACAGGAGTAGGACGCTTGTAACATGTTCTGTGAACTCCAAGGACAGGGTGATTCGTCTGTGATCGGTAAGAAGAGAGCCTTACACCATGGAGATGCCATGTGAAACCAAAAATTGCATTTCTGGTGTTTTGAATTAAAGTTCCCAACGTGGAATAAGCATTATGCAGTTAAAAATATTTTTTTCTAAACAAAATACTTCATTTTTTAGAACCACCTGAGAACATGCTCAACCATTATTTACCTCTGCTGTGTTTTTCCTGTTTTGTTACTGTAAAGGAAGATGAAACCGAGAGAAAAATGGAACAGGAAAGAAGTCTGAAATGGACATTTTTTTTCTTTTAAAAACTTTTGGAAAAAATGGACACCAGGGTAATTTCATTCACTAAAATTACTCCTCAGTTTTCTATCAGTTTTAATCACTGTCCGACTGCCGTATCTGCTTTTAACTTTCACAAAAGCAAAATTGGTTCATTCTAGTGTTACATGAGCTAATGTGTTTAATGCTAAAGTAGACTCAGCTGCTCTTAGATAAAGTATGTTCAACTTTTACATAATTTTTAAGTGTGAAAGGAAGCAAGTGACCCTGACATCAACCCTAACGCACGTGAGATATCAGTTTAATTGGCATTTCCTTAGCTGAGAAGTGAGCTCCCAAAAGTATGTTTTATTTTATTTTACACAGCAAACTAAGGACTTGATTCTGCCTTTATCAGCAAATGTTTTGCTTTTGTCTAAAACAAAACTAAATGGGTCCAAAGTTACAAATTTATTTGGTCTTTTATTCCGTGAGTCAGTATGTTGCTGCTTTGAACACGTAAGTGTAGGTAATTGCATAGTCAAGTAGCAATCCGTACAGGCTTTGTTTAAGTGTGAGATTGCACTGTGTTATCCAAGTTAACCTCAGCAACACCAACTGTAGTTTGAACTGCTCCCCTACTCCTATGCAAGAGATTCATTCCAAGCAGCTGGTTCTTTCTAACACAGAACATCTCTGATAGAGCCTCAGGATCCCAAAGACTCAAAGAGCAAAAGTTGTGAGTCTCAAAGGGCCTGTTCACCTGGAAGGGTCTGTCCAGAAAGGCTGGCTGGTGCTGTGGCTGTCGCAGCAACTCTGCCCCTGCACTGTTGCATACACAAGGTCTCACCAGCACCTGGACTGTTGCTCTTTTCACTGTGTTTTTTAAACAAACTTGGAAAAGGCTGTAGACTGCTTGCGGAGTGGAGAATGATTCTCAGCACCACTGCAGTCATGGAGTTCTGGTTTAGTAGGCAAGATTAAACCTTATAACTCCTCCACTCATCCTCCATCCTCTTAACATACAACCCAAAAGGCTCACTGCAGCTATAAGAAGCATTTCCTTGGCTCATGTGGAGGGATGTGTACTTTGGCACCCTTGTTGCTTGGAGGAAATTTCCTAGGAAGAGAATAGGGGTTTTGATCTATTTCCATTTAACAGAAATTCAGCAATAAAACACTCATTTTACCTTAAAGCACTGATGCAATTAAGTTCAGACTAGCTGAAATACCAGGCCAAACTCAGCAACACTTCTAGACAATAGATGAGACTTACGCTTGACATATATTAACAGGTAGCTTGAAAAGCTGCAGCAGAAATCTTGGACAGTGTACCTGTTGTTAGGACTGACTGGAGCTGGTAAATATTGCAAACTAAGCAGTAAGGGCTTAAGTGGAAGTGTCTCAGAGAAACACTTGACCAGAACTAGATTACAGCAACCAGTCTTGAGGAAATCTATCCTCAAAACATTCTCAAACCCCTTATCATCAGAAACAAAGGAAATGTTTGCTACTAATTTCTGAGTCTATGGACAGAGGAAAGGACTGTACAAGTGTGTTTCAACAATACTGAAAAGCTTTTCCATATAAAGTAGCCAATTTACTGTTATGGTTATACTTAAGTCAATTAAAATGTTTTATCTGCAAGGATTTGAATCTCTTACCTTCATTAACATTTAGCAGTAAATGGGAGAAAAAAGGTAAATAAAATATTATCTGGCTTTTTAAAGGTCATTCCAGCTTGATCACTATAAAAAGCTAGCTAGGAACACAGAATATGCCCCTTTGTGTGGATTTAATACTACTAGCTAGTGCAGAACAGTATCGGTAGAAGACAGCAAACAGAAAGTCAGTGGCTGGAGAGTCTATAATGCTGGTGTTTAATACATGCTTAATTATAGCCATTCTTTGTTCATCTGACTTGTGATAATTTTCCTTTTTCCTTAAATCTCCCATCATAAATCACCCTCATCACAGAGCATTTAACTGATGCACCTATTCTTAGCACCTGCTTTTAAACAACCCTAGGCTAGCAATCCAAACCGATGAAATTACATACCTAATACTTTGCATGCCTTCACCAAAGGAATAGTCAGCTGGGTTCTGGAATCTGGGTCCTACCTAGGCTGGAGGGTGCTTAGGAGGGCAACCTCTCTGTTGTAATTAGGCAGTTATTGCAGTACCTTACTTCAAGAGCTTTCATATTTCTGTTTATTAAAGAGAATAACGTGGTATTCAAAATTAATTTTCACAAACTTTTCTCAAGCAAGGATTTTTATTATTTGTAAATAGATGTAAAACTAATGATGCAGGGAGACCCTGTGGTTTTAGTAGATCAAAAATTAGACTAGAAAAATATGAAATATTTGTGCTCCTGTGGGCAAACTTTTATTCAAACACAGAGTTTACATAAAGCTTGCTTCTTTCCCTTTCCATATTACTACATCCCTGACTGCCAATACTAAAAGGAAAATAGAAATTCCTCATAAACCACAGAATTACTGTAGCAAAATGCCACTTGGTAGAATATACAGAGATAGAGTTATTTTCCATCATGTCATTGTCCTTGGTAAACAAATTATCTTCAGTGCAAAACTACAAATAAAAGCCCACAACAAATCAATTCTTGTCTAATATAAGGGTAAAAATGCTGCAAATATCCATTCTGAAAGTACACTGAGAACTGATCCTCCTACCCTCAAGGCCAGAGAAAAGTAATACCTTAAGAACCTTAAAACTACAGCATCTGAGAGACTTTCATGAAGAGTTGACATAATCAGTCAAGAATCTTACAAGCAACTGAACATCTCAAATCACATCACACAAATCAAAGAACGCAAGTTGCAATGAAATCCCAAAAGACCCAAGGAAGGTGCAGACTAACTGAATTTACATATAGGCGTATACTAGAATTTTAATGAATATTTAGCTAAGGAAAAATTGCTCTGTCTCAACTAAATATTCAAACTGCAAAATTTTGAACAGGTTTTCCTTAATTTTCAAGAAACTAAAACTTCCAACAAATGTTAAATGCTGTAGGCCTTTGCAGGGGATACTTCAAATGGTTTTAATGGGCAGCCATATATTGTTCATACTCAAGAATATGTATGGAATGCTATCATAATGAACATATTAGAAGAGTATTTTAATATTCTTTATTTCTTCTCCCTGGTTATCTTTTCTTCACACGGGTGTTACAACCTCTGTTTATTTTACAAGGGAAAGAAAACAGTGATGTGCAGGAAGTACATGCCATTTCATATTCCTCCAAATTCACTTTCCCTTGCTCTCTTCCACCAGAATATGCATATGGGCCATTAGCATTTTGACTTTTATATCTGCAGCATAATATAGATTATCTATGGATAGTTATCTGTGTTGATAACAATGTATTTCAATGCCTTCTGTGTAAAATCCATAGTGTCATACCACACACTGGAAGAATTTGGCAATAGTTTTCACTGAACATTGATTGGGGGGAAAAAAAAAAAGTAAAAATATTATTTGAGTAGCCCAATAACATTTCATAAAGTTATGTCAAGCTTGGAAAATGGTATGCCTAGAGAAAAATATTTTAAAATAAAAATCAGGGTTTAAATCCAATATTTCCTTAAAAAGGTCATTTGTGGGTTTTTTTTTTTTTTTTTAGTATTGAGCCCTTTGTTTCATCTATATGGAAAATTGTAATTTCAAAATTTTCACAATTGTATTCTAGAAGAATTAAAAACAATCAAGGAATTTGCAAAATAAAATATTGATTTTACTCAAAACATTTTTTTTCTAAACTTTTTCAGAACTGCAAGTGAACAAACCAAAAATATGAGTTAGTAATATGTCCAGCAAACATTAACAAATTAGGTTTTAGAACATGCTTGTGAGCTTGAGGGTAATTAAATGCTTGCTCTTATTTCCACAGGAATTGTGGTTGCAAGAAGCCAATAATTCAAGAAGCAGGATTAACAGACGTAGGATTAAGAATATAGCCTGAATCTCAATAATCAAATTTGAAGGCTTCCATTTAAAACTTGCCTCTAAGCTCGTTTGCAGAACATATTGTGTTATTAAAATAAATAAATCTACATAGTGTCATATATTTAGATACAGCAAAATCTACAGGATAATACAATTAAATTTTACCATATGATTCTAAGTAAGCCCATCAGTGATCAAAGCTGCAACAGTGTCAGACCAACTTTGTGACAGCAGAACAATGCCTAAGCTACCCCATGGAAAAGGGGTCAGTGTGAGCGCTCCCGCAGGGAGCGGACAGAGCGCAGCTCCCACGGATGGGAGATGGGTACCTGCCGAAAGAGCCGATCAACAGGCAGAAGAGCTGTGACCAAGCGCCAGACTAGATGCATGGAATTTGCCTCAACATAATTAGATTGCTTTAATAAAGCAAGAGTTGACCTGAACATTTCAGTCAAGTTGAGGGTCACTTGTTAGAAGCAACTAATAATGGATTCAGAACACAAAATACTACTGCTGAGAAAGAAAAAAAAAATAGGTTATTAGTTATCATGAGTGAGATAAAGATTTCATCTAGTTCTACAAGGATTGCCACCACCACAGCACACACTGACATGAAATGTGATTTTGAGGACAAATGAGGCAGGGAAGCTCTCGGCTAGTTTCAAAGCAAGCCATTCTAAAACTGTATTTCACAAGCAGCTGCCAAGAAAATGTTTATCCAAGAGTACTGTATGAACTGCTCTGGGCAAAGTTGACTATTACCTTAAGCCACTTTCTTGACAGGGTGGGGAGCACAAACAAAATATTTTTTCCTTTCTGCTGCTGCTACATATGGAATGTAAAACATAAAGGAAATCTGGAGGTGAGGTTTTAATTGCTGATGAAGGAATAGCTGGTAATTAACTTGCATTCTCTTTGGAATGTAGTTTTCTGTATGACCTGGTAACCAAGCAACAGGAAGAGTAACAATGCAAAAGTGTGATAATCAAGCCCTTCTTTTTTTGATACATAAATGATATTTTCAGGCTAATCATTATTTCTTATTCCACACATAAAGCTATTTCTGTCTAACACTGGAAAGTCCTGGACCAAAGAAGGAAATGCAGTTAACATTAAATAAATGGAATAGTTGGGAACAGCATTATACCATATCTTAACATGGCCTGCTGTTCACTATTCACCAACAAAATCTTGCACACGCACCAGATGCAGGTGGGAGGATCACTGTTCCTGTTGCTATATTTTGCCAGCGGTGGCTTACGCTCATAGAGGAGAAACGCTTGGAGCTACATTACTCCTTCTCTAACCCAGATAACCATGACCAACTGCTGACAAGTTTTGAATTCAAGTCATACACACTGATAAAGACTTAAGGGACAAGTACGTACAACAATATTTTCCAATGTAGCTATTGAGACTCATGGTCTAGTCTATTAAGCCTGCCTGTGTCCTTCCCCTGCATGAGCATGAACATTCAGCATATGCACAATTGCCTTATCCTTTGTTACAGAGAGGTTTGTTTTGGTTGGCTCAGAAAGCAACTCTTCAAAAGTCAAATCCAGAATTCTGAGCACCACTGAAAGACCGGTGAAGACAGACCATTTTGGCACAGAAACATCTGCCAACACGTTTCACACTGAGTGTGGGAAGGTTTGCACAGCCCTTAGGAAGTCTTTTCTACTCTTTAATTTGAGGAGCTCTTTCTCAAGAGCTTTCTATTGAAGGAACCAATTCCCAGCTTTCACGTGCTATGTCTTTAACAAGATATGCCTAATCAAGCCTTCAGACATAAGAAAGATCAAAGACTATATCTGTAATAAACCAAATGATATGTCTCTGGCATGTATTGACAAGGCTACAAGGCTTTGGCTCTTCAGTTTCATTATTGCTAACATTTATCATACAAAAATCTGGATGGCATACTAGAAGTTCCCTAACTTTCTAGCAAAACTATTGTCAAACAGTAATAACATTTGACCTCAGTTTTACCTTCTTAATACCTGCAGTGATCTGCAAGTTCAAACAACGCAGCAGGACTTCGAAAAAAATTAAGCCTGTCATTAGCACACCGTAAATTTGAAGAACAATAATTTCAGGGTAAAAACTTTAACTATTCATCAACACTAACACAACATAGAAGGGCTATACAGCTCCCTTGATGAACCTTTTAAAGTACCTTCTGGACATCAGTTAAGCCTGCCTCCCTCCCCTAGAGGTACGTCACAGTTGCTGGGTCATTTTCTAGATCGGCCTGTTTAGGGTTTGAACTTAATTGAGCAGAATATTAGCTCAGAGATCTGATTCTCCTCTGCTCTAACTCATCAACAATGCTGTTTCCCAATTCAAGTAGCCTGCACAATCTTTTGCATTTCCTGGCACATAGAGTTTCAATAATTTTATTCTTTCCTTTTCTTCTTGTAATTGCCCTGTCTGCGCTTGTGCAACAGTTCCATGGACTTGCAGCACACTGAGTAGAAGCACCAATCATTAATTCTGCTTAACTTTTACATAATAGCTATAACAAATCAGAAAAAAAAAATCCTTAATCAAATTGATGATTAATAGAATCCATGTTTATCTTCTATAAACAAGATTGTCCCTTTAAAGGTAGTGAGGAAATAAGCCACAAACCCCCAAATAATATATATGTAAAAATAAATAAATCACACTTTACTATCACAATCATTTGCAAAATTTGACTCTTGATTTGGCACAATTGCATTTTATTTTTAAGGTTATTCTAGAAGATCTAGGTTATTTCCAGAAGTCTTTCACTGAAGATCTCTCACCACTTTTCCCCCTAACATAATACAAATCAAGACCTACTACATTTGTGTGACTAACAACATTAACAGGACAACCTGCTTTGTGAATGTAGGCCTTCCTTTGAAAACGGAAGGAACATGAAGAAAAATAAAACTGTTCACACCCACAACACTCATGCTGTCATATTACAAGAAGATAAAATGTTGAAAGACATGCAGAGCTGAAAAGTGATGCTGCTCATTCCTCTAGATGACAACTGCAGCTGGATTTCAGGTCCCTGTTATTCAGCAATGGTTTCTACCCTTGTCTCTCACACTGGAGGGAGACTCTAAATACAGAAGTCTTGTTGACTCAGAATTGTGACTTACATTATAGTATGCATCAAATACTTTACTTGTGATCTGCATTTTGTGTACCATGGATTCCAATGTTAGTGTCGGACAAATAAGAAAACACAATTAAGAAAATGCATTCGAGATAAAAACTAATAGCAAATGATTCCACAGGGCCAGCATTTAAAGACTTTTTGGGCCTTCCCTGAAAGAAGCAAACATTTCAACACAAGGCTTACTAGTATCTTTGTATTTCATTGTGTCCCCCTGTTCTAATTGTTCTAATGACAACAGTCTCCTACGCTGTTTCTGAATAGTATGCCTTTTCTCTGATAAAATAACAAAGTTACCACTTCATCCCACATACTGTACAACTGCATATCCATTTGTTAGGTCCTGCCTTAAAGTTGACTCAACCTTTTTCTGTGAGCTCTCTTCAGAAGTGTCAAAGTTCTAGCAATCTAACTTTTTGCAGTTTCTTTTAACAGCGTATTCTGCCCTTTATGGCAAACTAGCTGTCCACAGGTTATAATTGCCTTTGCTCCTCAAATGTACTGTATCCGCCCTGCTAATTATCCGTCAAAAGCTGTATGGATTGGACAGAAACCAAACTGTCAAAGGGAATTGATCTAATCTCTTATTTTCAAATTTCTTACTGTGTGTCGTACATCAAGATTATCTTATTCTGGGACATCACAAAATGTTGGCACATAGGAGCAATCCAACACAACGCCTCAGAAAGACTTTGAAAGCTTTTTATGCTGGACAGCCACTTATTACCCAGTGAGTGAGAATAATTCAATAGGAATTTACTGGAACAGATAGATTGTTTTCACAGATGTCCTGGTATGTCTGTACCAGTGATTATTCCATTATTTGTCTATATGCTTTTCCTTTCATGCTGCAGTTCCTTTTCAACCTTCAGTAAGAAGGGCTGTCCAGAACAGGCTCAGCCATTTATTTTTACTTATTAACAGCTCATAGAGATGACAGCCAGAAATGGAGTCTAGCAGCCCTCAGTCTAGTGCAGTCACCATTTCCAGTCAGCTTACAATCTACAAGCAAGCCAACAGAATTGGGAAGGAAAAATGGAATAGTACAATTAAGCATGTATTTTATCATGTAATGTGATAAATAAATGTAATTTCCAATCTTTTTTTTTTCCATTTGTTTAGTAACTGATGACAAGAGAATCCTGCTAGCACTGCAGACTCAAGAAAAAGGGAACAGAGCAAACCTGTGTTACAAGGCAGCTGAAAATCCTCATACAAAATCTTTAGCACTTTCTAAACAAAGGATTCCAGCGTGCCTACTCTTTAGCTTGACAGTGTGAGAGCAAAGTGCACTTCAGAAAACAAAGCAAGCTCCAAACCCCACCTGAATTGCAAGATGGTCCTAAACTCTGTTTTGGCCTAAGACAGGAACATAAATTAATCAATTTCTTTAGACATATAACTAGAAATATTTACAAATAATTATAGAGATATGAATATAAGCTAAAGAAATATAACCTAAAATAAAAATAATATGATTAGGAGATGATGCAGTTTAATTTTCTCTTGAAGGAATCACTTTGTGCTATGCTACAGACCAGTGCATCTAAATATATTTAACAAACCACTTATTGTAGAATCACAACTGCCCTGGGAAGCTCAGATCATGAGGGACAGTGATATAGCAAGTATGAAATTCAAATGCTTGAAAGGGCAGGGGTCTCTGGACAGTTTGGAACTCTGGAATTCTGCAGTGAAGAAGCCAGGAGTTAGATATGTTTTTTTATTTATTTTTTCTTTTAAGGTGGTAAAAACATAATTACACATCTAAATGGGACTTTCAAAAATGACTGTATACCTGGAAACTTTTGAAATCAAGACAGCATCTTCTTTATTCTATGGCCAATTAGACTATATATTATCTGCCATCCCCAGGGTCACTCAGGAGTCTCCCCTGTGATAAATCATAGGGGATGAGGTCTTCCCGAGGAAGTTGGCTAAGAAACCAGAGAGGGGCAGGAGGCAGTTATGCTACAAATCCCATGAGCATCATGATGCTGCTTCTGGTTTCCTGTCTCCCTCCACCAAAAGATCAACATTTCCCAAGGAAAGCAATCCTATTTTTTTTTTTTTCTAGAGAAACATCAGTATGACATCCAAATATACACTATAAACTATTTTAAACATCCCTTCTTATTACAAAAAACCCACCTGCTTTCCACTCCAAATGCAAACCCCCTACCCCCTTTTTGATCAAGTCCAGTAAAGCAAAGGAGTATCAAGGATAGCCATTAGTTTTGAACATAGACCTCTTGATTGTGTAATGCCTTGCTACCTGGCTTAGAGTTTTACTGAGGAGCAGACCAGGCCTCTTGTCTCCCTAAAGCAGGTAATCTTCAGGATCTGGCTCATTCATGCATAGCTAAGACAGGTATTCACTCATTCTCCTGCATCATTTTGCTCTTTACTCTCACATTGTGAGAAGGCCTGAAAGAGGCATTTCACATTTCAAAATGTTCTTCTTTTTACTAAGAAACAGAAGCAAATTAAACAAACATTATTTCAAGCAAATAAAGATCCATATTTTCTTTGGCTTTGGAACATTAACTATCACCTGGACCCAAGATTCATTTTAAGAGTGGTGATGAGAATTTACTATAGTTCCATAACTTGCTCTTCTTGCTAAAAGAGTTTACACAAACAATTTCAAAGCTTGACTGGAGAACCGGCCAGAATATCATTCTGGTCAATTATTTGCCATGATAGAAATGCATCAGGATAATGACACAGTGAGGGATTGTAAGGCAATATTGTTTCCCCAGAAGCCTTTGTCTAACAAGGTAATTTATGACCTCTTCTGGAATCCAGTCTTTACAAAACCATAAATTCACACTTGTACTCAACTTCAAAGGGACCATTATCAGTAAAGGTGGCAGAAGGCATCAGACTGCTGCAAGCTAGATAAACAGATAAGTGAGACTTTCATGGTTTTCTCCTCTAGGTCTGCTAACAGGACAAAGGCACCTAAAGGTGCAGCTGCTTCTCGGCATTTGGCCCTGTTATTTGCAAAGGTCACCACTGAATGTGCTACTTCCCTTTTACAAGGTGAGGAAAGCCGTACTCACTCAAGTGCAAAAACTCACAGCACTAGCAGAGCTTTGAGAGCTCTCTCAGTAGCCTACCAATGCTTACCTAGGAGCTGATGCTTTCCTATGAACACAGTGACATGTAAAGCAAAAACCAAGAAGAAACATCAAAAAAATCCCAAAGAGTCAGTGCTTTGCATCCTGAAGGAAAATAAAATGAAAGCCCTACAGAGCAGCCAGCTTGAACTGACATGTGTGTCCACAACTGGAAAACTTCTCAGGGCTCTTGCAGTGTTGCCCTCTCTGTAGCACTGGATAAGCAGTACATGTGTTTACATTGGTGCCGCTAAGTTTGGCCCAAACCTCTTCCCTGAAGGTGGAATATCGGGGCCTCTGGGGGGAGTGCTGCATGCAAAAAACAGGCCAGATTTATACTCACTGCCTTTCAAACAAAAGCCTCCCAATTTTGAGATAGTCATTCTTGTCACACTGGAAATTCACAGCCCCATACATTTGAAAACAATACTCAAATAATCCCATTTTACTGGAGCAACAAAAGGGCGGCAGGGAAAGCAGGCAGCTGTCCCAGGTGATTAACTGTTCTGGATACCACCAATCTGCCTGATTAGCCACCCAGACAGCATGGGCTAGGTCAGTAGTTGTTGACAGAGAGCAGTGCCTTAGAAGTACTCCCTTGCTGACAGTTAAAACTCCCACCTACCCTTCCATCTCTTCCAGAGAGATTAATTAGTTAATGTTTGCACAGTGTTATGAAGATCTAAAGAGCTGAGTGTGATCACGGGTGCTGACCGGAATTACTTCTAATTACTGTATTGGAAGTGAACATGGCATTGCTATGGAAAGGTGTGAGGGTACAGAACGAATGCCTTTTTCCTGGCCCAACTATCTAGCAGCAACAGTGCTCTCTAGTAGAGGAACAGAGACTCAGCACAGAAGCTAGACAGTGCAGCCTGCAGAGGAGATGAAGCACAGCATAAAGGGAGGGATTCAACTGAATAAGCCAGCCCACAGAATATAAACTACTCTAACCCAGGCAGAGAACTGCAGATACTCTCCCGCTGAGGGCCATTAATCTGCTAATCGTGTTTTTCATTCCAGATCCATGCAGAACTGTCTTCTGATTGAAATGCAGTCCTCTCTGGGATAAGGCTGGAGGAGCTGTGCTCACTTAAGTACTCTGTACTGAGAGAAATTTAGGCCACTAGATTTGTAGCTCTGGCAGACAAAAATGCCTAGTAAAAGTATTATATATGGTAAGATTATTGATGGATCCTGACTGAAGGGTTGGATGACAGGTTCAGTACAAGAAGCATTTGCTAAGCTCCATGTTCTGGAAACCAGCCCTTAACCCTATTATTGTCCGTGCTATAACTTTGCCTTTTTAGTTGAAGTTATTAAGACATCAGTGGCAAAATTAGCTGGTGTCCTTTAGACATTTCTTTGGCCTGGGTAGTTGGAGGAGCTTGCGCTGTCTTCATTCATGGATGAAGTTCCTTCCTGGCACCAGATGCACAGTAGAGATAATGTCCAAGTAACTTTGAGGCCAATGAAAGTTTTGCTAGGAACTTGATATGCAGATTTAAATCTTTTGCCAATTCTCTTAATTTCTGCAGCTCCTTCTGACATGCTGAAGAAAAAGTACTACCACTTTTGCTTGAAACTCTAGCAAGGGTTGCCTGTGTATAACTGATAGTACTCTACCCTACCAGAAAAGATGCTGGACTTCATGGAGAGGTACTTTGCCAGCTCCTGAGGAACTCCCGCTTGCCACAGTGACATTGTTCCCCAAGAAGAGATGATGTATTTAAGGGGTCAAAGCTTGCTGCACTAATGCTTGATATTGCTGTTGAACAAAAAGAGTACTTGAAAAATGTGCATCTGCTGCAAGTTGGCAGTACCTGGTATTTTAGTCACAGTTTGTCCCCAGCCAGCTGTGTTTGCAACTATTCTCTCTCAGAACTCAGTCACAAATTTCCTACTTCATAGTTTATTAAAGAAAGAAAAAGCAGTTGTACTTTAAGTGAGCCAAAAAATCTCTGGCATTAGAAAGAATGCAAAGTGGTGGACAGCTGCAAGTGATGTTGAGTTCAAGTATTCCAGTAACAATTACTAATTCCTTGCATCACAAATAACGGTTAACTTCAGTTTCCCTGCATGACTTCTACCTGTCCTTAAAATACACACCATTCAGGAGGAAATCGCTGCTATTCTTGGCAGTATCCAAGAAGTTTTAATACTTGCTTGATACTCAGTCTAAACAAGACGTAGTGACTTGGCGCCTTAATCATCAAATAATAGCAAGAATCCCTGATTCATTAATCTAGGAAGTGATGGTTATTTAACTGCAGGGGGAAAAAAAAAAAAAAGGGGGAAAAAAAACCCCTCCAACAAAATCAGACCTAGACCAGGAACACAGCCACACCCTCAGGCTAAGGAGTATTTTCTGTCCCGTCTCACTGTATGCCTCACACTACTCTTTCTTGAAAGGCTAGCTCCCCACCTGAGCCAGCACTGATGCAGTAGGACACCCCAATACTTGAAAGAAAGAATGCTCATAGGTAATTGTGATAGCAGCCCTCACTCTGCTTTGGCAACCCCACTGGAACCATGCTCTTCCTTTTTTTTTTTTTTTTCCCCCCCTCTGCCTTCTCTATCCCAGAACCCTAAGCAGCAGAATAATCTTTGCTACTCCTAAGGCTGAGTGATAAACTATCTTGTTATTTACTCTCAGTTCCTACTCCAGCAATGTAGAACACAGACTGTAGTGTCACACAAATGAGGTTATCAGATAACTCTATTTCTAGCAGAAACAGATTAGTCCCAAGATAATACATATACATACGAATACACAGATATATACGTATTCTTAGAGAATTAGGGTTTCTTCCCAGGTGGTACTGCAGCTTGGATGACTTCAAAATCTCTTTTAGTAAATTAGTAAATAATTTGCCTCAGTTTAATACTAAATCATCAAACAGGCATTTCTCTGTCCTATCCTATTGACTCATTTACAAACAATATGTCCACTTCAGAAGAGGACAGAAGCCTTCATTATCAGCCATCGAATGCTCAACCAAATACTTTTATTGTTTCAACAATAAAAAGTCCCACCTATCTCACTAGGAATAAAATTGAAGCAGTATCTTGTACTGTAAATTTCCTGTCCACCATAGTCTGCTACCATCACTTGTCACAGATGACAGGATTGCCACATTTTGTAGTTTAAAAGTTGAATTTTTATGAGTACATTGTTCCAAATGCCTTCCGTGGTCCCCTCTTCCCTGCTCATCTCACTCTCCAGATGAGAGTTTGCAAGTAGTTTACAAGTCTTGCTCCACAGGTTCAGTCCCCATTCCCCATATTCTATGACATTACTTGTTTTTTCAAGGTTGTTTCTTCCTGTTGTATGAGTCTGGCCTGGACTTTCACACATAAACTTAGTTCAGAGTCACTGTGTCTATAGCCTTCTAACTGAAAGGTCTGGAAATTGTTTCCTGAAAGAAGGGCAAAAATATTGAAAAAGTATTGAAATAAAAAGTTAAAAATATTAAAAGCAACATATCCATGAAAATGAAAAAATAAACAACAGCCCACAAACCATTTCATGAAACACTCCGAATCAAATCGTTATGTTTACAGACACTTCACAGACAATAGTTAAACCTCCCACCAGCCCAAAGAGGTATGTATCAGCTGTACTACCGGCTGGGGGACTGGAGGAACAGCAATCGAGTGGCATGCCCTAAGCTACAAAGCAGAACTATGTTGGAGGGAAAATGAGACCACCAAAATGAGAGCACCAAAAGAGCTTGACCTCTACAATTCTGTGCAAGCCACTGGAGCACATGCCCTGTCTTACCTCCTAAAATTTCCTTCCGAGGAAATGGGAACTGTACTAATTTTTGTAATATTTCTGCCCAAGTTTCTTTGGAATATTGGATATCTTTACAGATTTGTAAATGCTGAAGCTAGGAGGAACTTCTGCCAAGCTCCTGCCTGGCCTTCTGCATAACAAAGGCCAGAGCACCCCATCTATCAGCCTTTTGTAAGATGTAAACTTAGCAAAGGTTTCAACATAACTATGTCTCCATCTCCAGCCAATGAATATCCATCTGTCCTACTCATCATCCCAGACTGTGATGCTATTGTGCCTTTTATAAAGCTACTACTCATGCTGAATTTTTCCATGCAATATCAACTTCTTCACTCCATGGGTAAAAAAGAATGAAACTGAGACCTGCATCCTGACCTCACAATCTCCGACGTCTTTAGGGAAAAGGAAGCAGCAGTGCTAACAGTAATAAAACGAATGAGCCCTGAAAATTGAAGAGTGACATAGAAATCATACATTCTGACAATTTATTGTTTGTCATTTGCCAGTGGTCCAAGCTTATGATATAAATATAACTGATTCTTTCTAGACTTGCACTTCAAAATGAACCTCTTGATGCAGGATATCTATTTTCCATGGTGTTGCTGATGAAAGGGGGGTAGGTACACTCATACACAGACAGATGAAAGACAGCTTGCTCCCAGCTTAATGGCATCAAATGTTTTCTAGCAGGTTTTACACACACACACACACACACACACTCTTTGCATGTCGAGTCTCATAATATGGGGGGAGAGGGAGTCCCTTTTTATTTCTGATGTGCTCTACTGTAAAATCTTGGATTTGTATATAGGCTCTATTTTAAAGATATGAGAGTTTTCTATTTGTGCAAGTAAACTAAGGACATTTCATACCAGCAGATACTTCCCCTCTTAAACACACGTCTCTGAAATTCACTCTGAGCTGACATACATACATAGAACACTGATGTGCAAACTGAGGACTCCACATATATTGCCACAGTACTTTTTAAAAAAAAAAAAAGTATAAAAAACATATTAATAGACATTAGTCCTTCCTAACTAGTATTTAGGTATTAGGGTGACACCCAATTCCTGTATTTCTCAGTGAGGCAAAACTTCTTCCATAGCAGCCAAAATTTTGCTTGAGTAAAGCTTAAATGATTAAAACAACATGCACTGAAGGCTTGTAAGCAACATATCATTCATTAACTGACAGCTTGTAGGAACTTATAATTGCAAGGGCAGGTTGAATTCCACTTGCTCATGCAACAGGCCAACCTCAGTGGCTTTAAAGCAAGGACCAAGAAATCTCACAACAGGAAGATAAGGGATAATCTATCCCTGCCATTGGGGTCTCATCCCATCTTCACTCAGATACCCATGCTGCTGTTGGAAAGCACTTTGGCTAAACCCAGCCTATTGCAGGTCATGCAAGTTGACACACGTTGCCAGACCATTCAGTCCAAGAGACCCAGCAGCAACAGGACAGGCTCCAGGCATGCACAGTTCATTAATCCCTGCCTTTGAAAACTCTCCATGAGTGCTCAACCCCACGAGCAGAAAGACTCCAAACAAGCTGGTACAGCCTCTCACCCTCATACCATGCTGCATTTAGAAAGAAATTCCGTAAACTACAGTTTAGTCTACTCAGTGAGACCAAATGCCCTTGAATATCCCTGGTCTCACAGCAAAAAATTGATTATTTCATTAACCAGTGAAATGTTTTGCTTTTAGTACTACATCTAGTATGATTCTTTCCTAACAGATTAAAACTTCAAACAAGCCAGCAAATCCCAGGAAAGTTCAATGACAATCGAATTTGTGTGTCATATCACAAGCCGTGTAGTCTTTGTTTTTGTCACAGAGCCATTAGTTAACCTGACATTTTCTTTTGCTGTTCAGTATACAGTTGGCTTTTTTAAAATTGATACAGGTTCTCACCTTTACATAGACAAAACAAAATGCATCTAATGCTATGCCACAGTTTGCACTGCTTTGCATCAAAAAGATTACCATTAAAGACGATTCTATGACAGACACTCCAGAGAAGTGAAGGGGGAAAGCCTGCCAAAATGCTTTCAAGTGGTGGACTTCTGAGCACATTGAAGAAAAAAAAAAAAAAAAAAAAAGGAAGCCTTACCGACTCCCAAACTGCAAGTTCTAAATGCAAACAGCCAGCATTCAACTGGCATTAGCAAGGAAAAAACCAAGCCTGAGCAGCACTGTTCTCCTGAAAGGAATAGGGAAATTAAGTCTGTTTTTCATGGTTAAAGAGAAAGAAGTTAGGCCTTCCCCTGGGAGTAGCTGTGATCTGATCACCACCAACAGATATAATACCAACATCCACAGAGCTCCCATTAACAAGCCAATGCATCACTGCTTCCCACATCTTGTCTGTTAGCTTACTGAGCATAGGGGTTGCACTCTAAGTGCCTGAGTGCCACAAATCACTAGCTAAAGTAGTTCTGCCTCTTCAAAGGGGAAGGAAGAAGATTTGGGTGGGGGGCGGTGTGCAAGAGGGAGGACAGATGCTTAAAGTGATTTACGACCCCCCTTCGAGAACAAGCCAGACATAGGCAAAGATTTTTGCACCTGGACCATTATGAGGCAACAAGGATGATCTCTCAAGCAGCAGAAGACATTCAAATGTGCAAGTCAAAGACTAGGATGATTCAATCTTCCCTAGGATCAGCCCAGCTTAAAGAAAAGAAAAATTCTGGGAAAAATATACATCTCCTCTCTCTTTCACAGAGTAAAAGGGAAAGGAGATTAGAAAACAAGAGGTCTTGTGTATTCAAAGTGCTAATTCAGAACTTCTCTAAGGAACTCATGAAACATTTTAATTGTCTGACTTTGCATTCAAAAACCTTGTTTGCAACTCTTAATTGCAGGCAGCTTTGAACAAATAATTGAAATGCATGACTTGTGGAGCCTACTTAAACAATTATAATGTGCTTTGCCAATAGGTGCTTTGTCCCATTCTCCTCCCCCCACCTTTTTCGTAATGAAAATGAGCTAGTATGATATTTGGAGCAAAGTTAAAACCTTGCTAATTTGCAGCACTGAGATCTGGGACTGTGACAGTGGCCATACCTGTACAACTGCTTGTATCAGCAAAAAATGCACTAATAGTTCAACTGAATGCAAAGAAGACCTTTTCATTTTCTGCTGAGAGCAACCCACTGGGAGATTCTTTTCTAAATACAAATCCTTCATATGTCTGTTAGTTTTGCATTTCCTAAGATTTATGGAGCTATTTTCCTGAAAATTCCCTTTGTATGATTTAAACAGAGCCTCTCATAAATATATACAATCGTTCCAAGTAGAATTTGAAAAATAACTTGAATAAAATCATATCCTTTTAAGACAACATGAATTATTTTGGCATGGTGTAGTCAAAACTGATCTAGGGAACTTACTGTGCTCCTAAAGCTGTAATAATCTGCAAAACCGAGTGTATTAATGATGAATTCACATTTATCTTTATCCAGAAAACAGACATCTGCTCATGCCTATCCCTGAAGTTAAAAGTGCACTGGTGAGAAGAGTGAAATTGGTGCAGATCAGATTATTCAAAGACATAATGTAAAATGGTGTCCTTTTATGCTACTCTGTTTTCACTCTATTGGAAAGTATCTTACCTGTTTATATCCAGATATGGTATATGAGTCTCATTTTAATGTCTGAATACACATTTAACCCAGGTCTGGGAATTACTCAAGCATATTTAAAACACCACCTTACCTCAGACACTTGTTGCTGGGTGTAGACAGGACATAGACTCTAAACCAGTCCTTAGAATATGATTTTCACTTAAGTCTTGTTGAAACATTAATGTGCTGACAAGCAGTGCTGAGTAACACACTTAGCAAACCAGGACTGCAGGTGTATCAAGGAGGGAGGAGAGCCACTAATGAGGTACTCACTCCCTTTTAACCCAATTTCCCCACTACATTTAAACTCTCAGCTGGGCACAGGCAGCTTAGACACCTGATAACCACAGTCACTCAGCCTCCTTCACCTCCAGCACAGGTCCTGGCCTGAGCAAACAGATCTGGAAACTCAAGGATTTAAGTTAAGAACATAAAATCTAATTTGGGGGGGATGGGGAATAATCAGACTGTAAATGTAAGTCAAATTTAATCAAAATCTAATTTAATCAAATTAGGCTACTAAGAGCTGTTCTAGCTGAACTCCAGAAGCTGGAAAAGCTGCAATAATTTTAAACAATACAGAAACATGTAGCATCCAACCATCTGCCACTACAAGTTAAAGACCTTCTGTTGCTATTGCTCCTAGCTAACATGCTAAGAAAACGGGAAAGAAGCTTTCTGTAGGCCCAGTTTTGTATTTCTTGCTTTAGAAACTACTGTGCAAGAAGACAATTATCTTGTTTTCCCACTGGTATTAAAATGTATGAAAAGGATTCAGAACCCTGCAGGATTAGACCATTACCATTTTTGTAAGTAAACTTCACTGAGACTTTAGAAACCTAAGCTGGGTTGGGTTTTATCCCTGGTGCCACTATTCCAGTCTAAATAAATACCTTCTGAATATGTTGGCATAAGGAACTCACCCTATCTATAGCAAGCATTGGGTGTAACTTCCTTCATACAAGTAAAAGATTCACACGTATGCATTAGCAAAATTTAAGCCTAAGTTTATAAATCACCATGTAAGTTTATGGGGCCACAAAACAGTTTGATAATTATAATAAATGCAAGCTCTGGCAGGAGTTTAATAACTCATTCTGAAAACGCTTCCCATGTTCACTACCCATTTCATTGGCTACTCCCATCAATAACCCCACTAACATAAAAACAAGGTCAGCCAAGCAACCAAAAGACTGAAGAAAGATATCGAGAAGATCAAATTCTTAAAAGCACACCAGCGCCTGATAATTCGGTTTCAGAGTGCAGACAATAACAAAACCAGAAAATGGCACAACTGGAACCCATTCTCCTAATAAAGTCAGTAATGGAACAAAATGAACCCAGAGTTATTCACTCTGCGATTCTTGTAGTGTGTTGTGCAATATGGGCCTATCAATGTGGCATTTCATTTGTGGTTTAATCAGCCAATGTGGGGCACACTATGAACAAAGTTGCAATCATCCTGCTCCCCAGTAAGTATTGTTATGGCATCATGTCCGTTACAAACTTATCCTTCACCAGCATGGGATCTGGATATTTGAACTGTCTCTCAATACACAGCCAGTTCTCAGAGCCAGCTATACAAACGTGCAGTTCTGCAGCAAGTCACAAGAGACATTTTCATAAAAAATGACTGACCTCTGACTAGGCAGAGGTCTGTGACTATTAAATTCAGAGTTTGCATCAGTCAGTGAAAGCTGTGACTCTAGAAAAAGAAACTAAGAGTTAAGATAGGCTTTAAGAGAGAATCCAGGTGTGAGTTCCTGGGTAGTGCAAGTCTATTGAGATAAATACAGTTAATGCTAGCAGACGTCTTATCTCCATGTATTCAGTAATGGAATCTTTCTATTTACTATCTGTATTTTAATACATTGCATTCAGATTGTGGTTTTGCGTGGACAAACTAAAATGGGAATTTCTCTGTCCCAAGACAGCCGCACATACTAACATATAGTTTAGGAAGTGCATTCTATGGTAGGAGAAAAACTCACCATAGTAAACTGGGCAAATAAAGGATTACGTCACAGAGCTGTGATAGAAAACTACTGTGTGGAAGTATTTTGTGAGAAGCAGCATGGCAATAATCTGTACTCTCAGATTCCCTTCCAAGGTCAGTCCCTGATCCCATGAATCAAGCCCACTTGAGGGAATTCCTGCTGACACATAGAGCTGTGCATTCAGCAGGCACAGGCTGTGCAGTTGCACGAACAGACAAGATTTTTTTTCACTTAAGGAAAGCATTGTTTAAATGTTAAGCTGGCTAAATATATTAAGGCAAAAGTAAAAAGATTTACCATATTAATTGCTTGGTATAGACCCAAATTTTGAAAATTGTTTAGCGGACAATTTCCTATGAAATTACGGCAATTCCACACAGGTAATTTAGTCTTACAGTTAGGTCTGTGCATGCCATTCTGAGCATTTGGGCCTCCTGTTTCCTTCTCACTTCCTCCAAGCATCTGTAAAGCACCTCATTGCCAAAGTTCAAGAGCATAAAATGTGAAAGAGGGGACCACACACCTGGCTAGACTTTGCTAGCTTCTTTTATGAAGAAAAAAAGAAACAAAGAAAACCTGAGAATGGGGGGAAAAAGAAAGAAAGGGACAGAATTCTATCCCTGCAGCTGCTCAGTGATGCAAAGGCCCTGGCTGAACTCAGCAGATGGGAGCCACAGAGTTAAGCAAGCAGTTCTGGGAGCAGCAGAGCCAACAAAGCTCAGCCGAAATGAATCTGCCTCTTAAGATTTGAGCATCTCTCTGGATTCTCTACTGTCTAGTAGACAGTAGAGCTTGCTCCAAGTTCTTACTTGGAGTTTGGAACTTACTGACTAGCCCTTAGTTTGTTTCCTGTGTGTTGGGTTTGCATGGCAAGGTTTTGGTAGTGGGGGCCTACAGGGGTGGCTTCTGTGAGAAGCTGCTAGAAGCTTCCCCTGTGTCTGATAGAGCCAATGCCAGCCAGCTCCAAGATGGACCCACCGCTGGCCAAGGCCAAGCCAATCAGCGCCTCTGTGATAACATATTTAAGAAGGGAGAAAAAACAGTTAGAGAGCTTTTGCAGCTGGAGAGAGGAGTGAGAAGATGTAAGGAACTCTGCAGACACCAAGGTCAGTGCAGAAGGAAGGGCAGGAGGTGCTCCAGGCACTGGAGCAGAGATCCCCCTGCAGCCCGTGGTGAAGACCATGGAGAAGCAGGCTGTCCNAGGGAGAGGTGGTTTGAAGCCGGAAGTGAAGTTGAGCCTGGGAAGATGGGAGGGGTGGGGGGAGGTGTTTTTAAGAGTTGATTTTATTTCTCATTCCTCTACTCTGTTCTATTTGGGAATAAATTAGATGAATTTCCTCTCTCTAAGTTCAGTCTGTTTTGCTTGTGATAATGAGTGAGTGATCTCTCCCTGTCCTTATCTGGACCCACAAAGCTTCTCGTTACGCTTTTTCTCCCCTGTCTGATGAACAAGGGGAGGGATAGAGCAGCTCTGGTGGGCACCTGGTCCCCAGCCAGGGTCAACCCAACACATCCTGTTTTCAAAAAGCCTTCAAGACTTCAGTCTCTTAAAGAACACTTCAGATTTGATGGTCATTGACCCACAGATTCAAAATGTACAATGGCAGATTAATACTCTGACAGAAGAGGAGAGAATGACATACTCACAGATGAAAAAAATCCTTCCTTCTTTCGGAAACCAGACTAAAAGAAGAAAGGATAGCAAACCAGAGGTTATGCTGAAAGAGCTCTCTTCTTCAGTCAGCATGCATCCTCTGTCCACATTCTGCAGCCTTGATTGTTGATGTAACTCAATATTAGTATATCAGTGTAAATCTCTCATTTGTCACAAATGCAGTAACCCACTATCAGTAAAGTTTTTCTATCAGGTGATAGATTTGGCCACCACTGCACTCAAAAGATTTTTCAGTAGGATTAGCTTGATTTAGGTTCAGCATATCTAGAAGTACATTTGTTATTCCAATAGAATCCATATTGCTAATAAAAGACCCACTGCATTCGATTCAGGAAACTTGAACTCTAATTACCTTTAGACTCAAGGGCCTTCCTTTTGATTTGTAAGGTGCACATCAACAACCCTTTTCTGTGCAAGTATTTCACTCAGCTTTTGGTGCTTTATTAGTATTCCAGCTACCTAGTAGCCAACATAGTTACTCTGAGAAATGTCTAAAGTCTTGCAAAAGCTTGTAATTTCAAATGAAAAAAAAAAAAAAAGTATTTTTATAGCACTGATGAAACATTGATCTAAAATAAATAGGTATTATTAGAAGATTTTTAGGTCACCTAATATCTTAGAACAAGAAATAATGAAAAACTTGCTTTATCTAAGAATTTAAACTAAGTTCTCTTCTAAGTAAAATTTGACATGCCACACCAAAGAGATTTTAGAGGGTGAAAAAAAATAGGTATCTTTACATTACAGCAAGATGATGTTTCAACTAGAAATTTTCAGGAAGCAAAGTGGGGTGAGTTCATGCTGAGAACTGTATTGCTGAAGAGTGAATTTCAAGAGAGCTAATTAAATAAATCACTAATGTATTTCCAAACCATAAGAAAAATTCCTATCTTGATTTGCATTGGGGAATGTAGTGGGATACAATACATTTATGCCAAAGCAGATTTCTAAAACAATTTTACGTATGCATCTGTGAAAAAACACACTGCTGCACCTTGCAAAATTACATTAACAGAGCAGAAAAGAGAAGCAGGATGACAAGTGCAAGCAGAAAGCAAGCGGTGGTCAGCTGACTGGCCTAATTGCCAGCTTTCTGTCCCATTCATGCATGCTATGGTTGTTTCAAAATGGCATGAATTGACAGTGCTCTTTTAAATTTCTCAAAAAATAGGTTTGGAATGAAAATGCCAACAGTTATTAGAGCTCAGGTGCCTGAAGCAACAGAATTATTGCTGAGGTGTTTAAGTGGCATGTGATTTTCAGTTTTATTTTCATAGAGAAGGATGATTTTTGAAGTAACTGCTGCAATTGATGTGCAAATTTTGACACATTTTGCATGACAAGTGACTAGCCCAGTGGTACATGTGCAGTTCAATAATAGTACATCTCAGTTACCTGACTAGTGGGTGTTTGGAAGGAGAAGGAAAAGGTTCACAATCATGCCCAGCAGCAAAATGATTCCCAGAGGATCTTGCTCTCTACCTTATTGAGCACTTGAACTGTTTTTATGGAACAAACTCAGATAGTATCGGCAATTCCCTGGTGTGAAAGGTTTGGGTGCATAAAAGCAGAAGTCAGAAATACTTCACGGATTTTAAAACATTTACAGATGACCTAATAGTTTCCATATTGCAATGGGATATGAATTCCAATTTAATTTAATGTACAGCCCTAACTATATCAGGAAAGTGGCTTTAGTTCCACCAAAATTCTCTGGAGATGTGAAAGCACCTACCTCAAACTGATTTTTCAAAGAACTGGCTACTTCAAAACAAAGGAATAGATACCTCAGGCCCCCTTGGACTTACAAGGAAACAAAGTACTAATATAATCTATCTATCTATCTATCTATATCAGGAGCAAGAGCAGTAAGATACACCAGTCTTTTGACATATAGTGCAAATGGCAAATAGTTCCTATTTCTAGAGACGCCTTCTGGAATACTGGAAGCCCAAAGAATGCTTGATACCTTGCATTTGCAGAGTTTCTATTTTCTTCCTCATGGGTATCATCCAGGCCAGAGAGAAAGTAGAAACTCTTTTAAAAAAAATTAATCCCAAATTATTATGCCTGCTGGGTTAAACCACAACAGTTACCAAAATGAGAAAGGCTATACCTGTCAAAATATCTCACCAGAGATACTTCTTCTTTACTTAATCATCAACTGCAATTTCTTTTCAGTCAGAAAGGGGTGGGGGAAGAGGTGAACCAGGTCAGCTGGTGAAGAAAGTTTGAATACGAGTCTCTGATTTTCTGGGAGCTGCTAACAAATGACTGGCTAAGTCATGAGCAGCACAATGACCTGGTGTTATAGTGAAGGCTATGGCACAAGAGGAATAAAATGAAACCATCTACTTCTGACTTCAGCAATACAGTGTTTGTTCAATTCTTAGAGATAATGAACACAAGCACAGCTGAATTACTCCTTTTTAATTTACCACTGTATGTCTGAAACAGCACAGGCAGAGACAGAGTTGAGCTGAAGGACAACAGGATGTTTTAAATGTACAAAAATCACAATTTATTTGTCACTAACTATAGTTCTATCCTACCTAGAAGTAGCACAGTAAATTCTCTTACTTTCCACTCAATAAAGTACTTTGTAGAAGGGTTTTATAACATCACCTTCTAAGCACGTTCATCTTTGTTGCTCCTCTCTCTTCAGCCTAACACAACCTTTCCATGTAATTTTATTAGGAAACAATTTATAGTATTACCATCAATAATTCTTTCTGTAGCATTGTAAATATGCACAAAGGTTTACAAAACTGATAAGGCATCTTCCTGGCCCAAGGGCCTGTGTTACTTTTTAAAAGTCTTTATATTTATTACACTAATATACTTTAATGCAGATTTTTTAAATGAATTAAGCAAGATCAAAGTGAAACAGAAACAAATCATTAGGAAACACCTACTTACAGATCCTAAATAAGAATAAAAGACCAGTTTCTTCTGGCAATAGTGTCCAAAAATCCTTAGTTTTCAAGGAATATCTACAGCATCATTACCTTTGGTTTAGTTATAATCTACTGATAGCAAAGTTCACAGCATCTGGAGCAAAATCTACAGTGCAATACAACTAAGAGAGTTTCAAACTATCCACAAGGGAACTGGCATCCTGTTGTCTCAGCACTGAAAAGAAAGAAAAAGGGTTTCTCAAATTTACTGTTATGAATAAACTCCTCTTTCCCTGTTGCAGTTCTTTAGCTCCTTGTATGCAGGCAGGACTCCCGGCCAGCATAGGAAAAACAGCAGGCTGGCACATCCTTCACGCTAGCTCCTTGTCCTTTTCAATTTATTATTTCATTTAAAAACAAAGTCATGACAGTTGATGTGACAGACTTGAAAACATGAGCCAAGAGCAAAAGACAGTAAGATCTGCCAGGATCTGGAAAGCATAACACATGACTCTGAGAGGAGTGGCCTGTACAGACTGTTTCTAAGGGTGCTATCTATCAATGCCAACTTTGTTAAATATTTTGTTGACCACGAAAACATGGAAGACAAAAAGGAAGATCAACAGAGAAAATTCCACAGGAGAGCTAGAGCAAATGCAATCATGCTGCAAATGTGCAGTTAACCTACTTGACCGGTATGTACATGAGTGGAGTTCATCTTGTGGGAGAAAGATGAGGAGGAAGTCTTGGGATAGGATTGACAGAATGAAACTGGGGTAAAAGGAGCTGAGGAGGTGGTGAGATGGGACAGGAACAGCATGGAGAGGTCAGAAAGGAGGCTGCAATTCAGAGGATGCGGGCAAAAGAATCTACTAGGGTTCCCATGATTTCACAGCCCTTGCAAGGAACCAAAGATTACCACTTCCCTGCTTTACACTACTTTGGCAACAGTGCCTCTCACTCACCTGCCACAGAGAGACAATTTACTACTGCCATCAGCTACAGTGTTAATATAGTTAGCAGAGTCCTGTATAATGGATATAAACATGACGAGCAGATTATAGACTGACCATGGTTGAAGTAGGCTTAAAGAATTTCTGTTATCTCAGGATACCACTAGAGAAAAAGTAGGGAAAAAAGAGATGACATGACATATTGGAAAGACATGACATACAAAAAATGGTGCTGGCGAAATCTCTCAAGCTTACCAAACCAAGCCTTCAAAGGTTGTTTAGCACTGGGATAAAGATTGCCCATACAGAACCTATTTAATTTCTCATATGTATATGCATTTGCCTTTTTTTTTTTTAAACTATATGCATTTGTCTTCCTTAAAAATGTCTGGGTTGTGCTTTGAGAGTAGCTATACAAGTTGCAACTTCATTTCTTGCTGAAGTTGGAAAATATTAAAAAAGAGTATTGGGAAAAAATTAAATGAACACTTATTGATTAATGAATCTGAATTTACTTTGGAAAACTAGGTTCTATCCCCAACGACCACTGAGTTCCTTAGCAAAGTAAATTTAAATCAAACTTTGAAGAGATCCTTCTTCATAGCACATCCTTCTCTTCTAGATTCATTATTTGAGATCTCAAAATCTTATTTGCTGAAATCTTCATTTGTGCCCAAAATCAATGGGAGTTGTGTCTGAATACAAACGTGGTATTTGATGCTAAAGAGGATAAAAAATAAGGTCTTTGCATCTTGCATTGTACATGCAAACTTAGAGATTACTTTTTAACACTCTGTACCTCAACTAGTAATCTCTATAATGGGGATAATCCTATTCACTTCATAAAGGTGAAAGCAATTCCATTAATGTTTGAAAAACTGAATAGCTCCCTGGGTAAATTAGTCATTCACTCTTCAAAGCAAAGTTTGAAAAGCATGTACTAAATAAATGTGTCATGTTTGAATAAGGAAAATAGGTACTAAAATGCAAACACCATATATTCTGTGCCCTGAAAATGGCCAGGATCTTGTGGAAAAATAAATACTATCAGAATACTCATGCACATATAAAGCTAGCCCTACCTACTATAAAGGTAAGAAAAGTCAGCATTCAGGGTTTGACTTTGCAAGCTAGGTCATGAGCTTTCAATGTAGCTTTTTGTAAGTAGATCCAGACAGATCAAAAGCCTACACCTTGCTAATCACAGTTCTACCAATTTTTCTTCTGAATTCTCAGAAATAGCTTAGAAAACAGAGTAATGCCTTGTGAGACAGGAAAAGATCATCTGGTGTGACACATCTCTTTCTTCCATGTCTTTTTGTACAACTTCCTGTTTGGTCAGCATCCTTTAAACCCTTCCTTCTGTACATGTCCCTAAACTGCTGTGGTATCTTAATCTCATTTAAACCAGCTACTTGCTTGTCTTTACCTCGTACCTCCTCCCTAGCATTTAATAGTCTTTGCATTACACAGCTCTTCCTGAGTCCCCTGCATATATTTAATGGCATTCTTAACCTTAAACTTGAACTTCTATTCAACAGGAGCACTACCTCACCCTTCCTCATACTCCATGGCTGTCAGCTCTAGCCAAAGTCCTGCCACTTATGCAAAGGTTACTGGAAATCCTAATCCCTCCCAAAAAGAAAAAAAAAAAAACAGATAACGGGACAGGGTCAGTAAAACCCTTAGTGCCTACACAAAGTAAGTTTTGCTTAGTTTTCTTTCTGAGATACAAGACGCACATAAAATAAACCAGGGAAAAAATTAAATTATTAAGAGGCTATTTCTGCTTATTACTTCATCAAGCTTATGATATAGATGGGAGAACCCTTAACTTTCATCTGTCATACCAATAGGCACCCTCAACAGCAACAGTCAGAGCACACAGGGTGGGAATGCAGGTTATATGCCATCTCTAACTGTTCCCTGTAAACAGCCACCTTTCCTCCCAAGAATGCAAGTTTTCTCCATTATTGCCTGGCAGGCTAAACCTCTGATATCATCGTAGAATCGTTCTGGTTGGAAAAGACCTTTAAGATGATCAAGTCCAACCGTTAACTGCCAAGTCCACCACTAAACCATGTCCCTGAGCACCACCAGACTTTTAAATACCACCAGGGATGGCGACTCAACCACTTCCCTGGGCAGCCTGTTCCAATGTTCAATAACCCTTTCAGTGAAGAAATTTTTTTCCTAATATCCAATCTAAACCTCCCCTGGTACAACTTGAGGCCGTTTCCTCTTGTCCTATCACTTGTCAGTCTCTTCTCCCAAGTAACAACCACCTCGCTACAACCTCCTCTCGGGTAGTTGTAGCCAGCAATAAGGTCTCTTCTCAGCCTCCTTTCCTCCAGGCTGAACAACCCCAGTTGAGCAGTCAGTTTCTCCAGCGGAAAGCTGTGGAAAACTGTCAAAGGTTTTAGTAAAAGTCCAGATAAACAACATCCACAGCCTTTCCCTCATCCACTTTCATAGAATGAGATCAGGCTGGTCAAGCAGACCTGCCGTTCATAAAACCACACTGACTGGGCCCGATCACTTGGCTGTCCTGTACGTGCCGCATGATGGCACTCAAGATGATCTGCTCCACAACCTTCCCTGGCACCGAGGTCAGACTTACAGGCCAGTAGTTCCCCAGATCCCCCTTCCGGCCCTTCTTGTGGATCGGCATCGCATTTGCTAACCTTGAGTCAACTGAGACCTCCTGGGTTAGCCAGGACTGCTGATAAATGATGGAAAGTGGCTTGGTGAACACTTCCTCCAGCTCCCCATTCCTGTCTTCCAACTCAGGGGTCTGGGTACCTGGAGAACAACTGGTCTTACTATTAAAGACTGAGGCAAAGGTAGCATTAAGTACCTCACCTTTTTCCTCAGCCTTTGTCACTATGTTTCCCTCTGCATCCAATAAAGGATGGAGATTCTTCCTAGCCCTCCTTTTGTTGCTAATGTATTTATAGAAACATTTTGAATTGTCTTTTACACCAGTAGCCAGATTAAGTTCTACTCAGGCTTTTGGCTCTTCTAATTTTCTCACTGCATAACCTCACAACATAGAATCATAGAATGGTTTGGGTTGGAAAGGTCCTCAAAGATCATCTAGTTCCAACTCCCCTGCCACAGGCAGGGACACACTCCACTAGGACCAGGCTGCTCAAAGCCCCATCCAGTCTGGTCTTAAACACTTCCAGGAATGGAGCCTCCACAACCTTTCTGGGCAACCTGTTCCAGTGCCTCACNGACTTTGCACGTGGCCTTGTTGAAGCTCACGAGGCTTGCACATGCCCACCTCTCGAGCCTGTCAAGGTCCCTCTGGATGGCATCCCTTCTCTCCAGCATGTCGACCACACCACACAGCTTGGTGTTGGTGGCAAACTTGCTGAGGGTGCACTCGATCCCACTGTCCATGTCTCCGACGAAGATGTTGAACAGTGCCAGTCCCAGTACCAACCCCTGAAGAATACCACTCATCACTGTTCACCCAGATGTTGAGCCGTTGACCACAACTCTTTGAGTGCGACCATCCAGCCAGTTCCTTATCCACCAAGTGGTCCATCCTTCGAATTCATTGCAGTCCTCCCGAATTGCCTGACCCTTCTTCCATAGGTCAATAAACTCTTTTTTTCCCTGAGCTCCACCCAAAGCTCTCTGTTCAGCCAGGCCAGTCTTTTGGCACATAGGGACAGCCTGCCTCTGTGCCTTTCCTTCTTCAAGAAGGAAATCAATACTAAATGGGATAGGAACTGACTAATTTGGTAGATCTGATGGTAACAACAATTTCCGAGTTATGTATTTGTATGACTACCACATAAGGACTCCCAAGCATACTAGTAAATAGACTCCCTCACTTCATCTCTTTATAATCTACAGGGAGGACAGAGAGCAGCCACAGTGCTAGCGGCATACAAGACCATGATGGTTTGTACATGTCAGTGCCCAGAGGGAATAGTACAACTGTAGTAGGGCTCATTGGTGTCAAACATCTCCTCATTTGTACCTTTGTAGCCAGGAAGAATGAGCTGGATCTAGTGACTGTGGCAACGGTGACCTAACAGATATCAGGGAAATACTAAATTCAGCAACTAACGTTGAGATAAACATGAAAGGTCTCATTGAAAGTGACCACCAATCCTCCTTTACATTCCAGCAAGCTTTGGATCAGGCCCTATTAGAGCAACTCCCAAGCTCTGACTCTGGTGACCAGTTTCAAGGCTCCTGCCCTTCATTTTATTAGTTGCATTTTTCTCCAGCTCATGACCTCACTAGCAAAAGCCAAGGTCCCCATATGAGACACTGTGTTTTCACAGAAACACAAGACGTGACTAATTTAGTATGATAAGCAAAATACAAGTCTCAAGTTATAATAGTCACACGACCATGAAGTAATTTCATTTAAAAATGAGCATAAAACTAAGTGCAGACAAGAATAACTTTTGTATCAGAAGACAAATATCACTGGTATAATAATAATGTAAAATTAAAATATTAGAATCAGCTAAACTTAGAAGATAGATAGCAAAATGAATAATATATGCAAGTACAATCCAGAGTTCTGTTTTATGCATAAAAGGAGAATAATTAACTGATCTGGAAACATGTAAATGAGGGCTTAAAAGCATTTTCAAAACAGCACATCCAATTTCAGTTACACACGCAGAAGTTGCTACATTATAATAATTAGATTTTTTTTCACAAAAGATTTATTTATTTTGAATAGGAGTATTAAATATTATACTAATTACTAGTTATTTTACTTTGTACCCAGGGAAAAGGAATGAATATTCATTAATTCCTCAAGCTACCAAACCCCAACAGACCAGACAGATTCCAGCATAGCTACTGATAAGTATGGAAAATGTTTGGTACAAAATCAGGCTCATTCCACAAATCATAGCTCTGTCTTTTTCACATGTTAAATGCACTACAAGAAGCAATGGAACAAAAAATAAAACCAGAATAAATCAGTGTTTTTCCTTTTACTTTTTTAAGTGTCTTTTTGTATAATGCCCTCAAGAAAGCTTTTTATTAGTATTATTTTGGGAATATTATATCCATTTTGCTATGGTAGCAAAGGTAAAACTGAACATATTCTGGACATAAATAGTAATCAAAACATCTTCTGCTTATTTGCCCCCCCCCCCC
>VXBL01003791.1:298716-526840 GCA_013400195.1 Aramus guarauna
TTTTAAACAATGGAAAAAGCTACTGACTTCCTACCATCATCATGGCAACTGCAGGAAAGACACTTGTCCATCAGATACAAAATGGCACATAATAATTATACATTTCTCAGCAGCATGTCAGGACGACTGTCTAGCTTAAAGGCAAGGAACTCATTCAGATTCCATGCTTTATATTTATTTGTTAAATTAAGACCAAAAACTTTTCAGTGATGAATGATCTAGGGATTCATTACTTTTGGAATGCCCAAGTGCAGATACTGTATAGGTGCTCTATTTTTAAGAGATTGGACCCATGGTGATTTCTGAAACTAAGCCGTTTCAGGGCATTTCCAAATGGTTGTCCAACTCAAGCTCTGGAAGTGATTTTATCAGCTTGGCAAATGGCTGAGTAAGACAAAGGGAATCAACTAGTCACCAGAATCAGAGCAACCATCAGGCTAAATCACTACAGAGCTTACCCTCAGCCAGTGTTTGGACTCTCTCCACATGTGCATGGATAAACCTTTCCAGGCTCCTCTAAAGACCAGCCATGCCCACCTAAAGATCTTTAGAATGACAGAGTGAAACCATCTGCCTGTAAGTTAATTTGCTATTTATGTTGTAATTCCCACTTGTGTCATTTCATTCAAATCCAGAATAGTTACAGGCCAACGAAATTTATTTCTCAAACTAGACCTAAAACTTACTGGAATTAGGTTGACTCTCTCTTGACAATGTTTCAACAGAAGGTATGAATTCTGCATGAGTTTGGATGCTTTCTGTTACTCTAACTGTAACCATTTTGCTCTCCATTTTAAACTGTATTTATTTTAGTTACATACAGTGCTAGATTAATTAACAAGCATAGTTCAGAATCTAATGACTGATGTAATAGCCAACCCATTACTTTATATTATTTATTAAAATGTTACTGTTTATTAAAACATTGTTCAAAAAAATCCTCTCAGAATTCATGAACTGCCTCTGCATATTTCTAAGAGGCCAAAATTTAAAAAGAAGATATCAAATGCCTTAAGAGAATTCTTACTTCAGCTGAAATTTAAGTATTTACACTTTGCACTTTGAAATCAGTCCACCATTTCACATTTAGATGCTCTCAAGGAAGGTTAAAATCTCTTATTTGGACACTCAGATTGATACAAACGGACATTAAAAAAGCCCCTCTGGTCCCTATACACGGGTTCTATACCTGAACTGATCTAGTGATTGAGATGCAAGATTTACACAGCTTTGAAGAATGCTTAATAATGTGCCTAAAATACTTTTTGAGCAGCACAAATTTTCTATTGATTCTCTCATTTTACAATAACTCAAATCGTGTTCTCAAAGACACTTCACACTCCTCCCCCCTTGTAGTGTAAAATAGCTTTTCTTCTATTGACTGTTTGCACATTGCCTTCCTTGCACATGCACAAAACACAGTCTCTGAGTTTAAAGAATGAACACTGTATCATCTATTGTAAAATTCATTCATGCAATTTTATATATTGCACTGAAAAAGTGCATTGAAAAAAATTAGTTACCATTTTAGAAGAATGTATGTATGTACTAAAGCTAAACTTAAATCATATTCCTTCAGAAACACCTGCCTTCTGGGACCCAAATACGCCTATTTTGAGTCCAGAACTGGACTAACTTACCACAATGAGAAGAATGAGGGGGTTTTTTTTGTTTGCTTGCCTTGCCTGAACTAACATCCAGAAATACAAACATGTTAAATCCCAAGCATTAATCTCACATTTCACAAGCAGTTACCAATATATTTGGACCAACTCTAGTTCAGAGCAAAGCATGGAAGCATACAACGTAGTGTCTAAAAATATATCGGGGAGTGATTACAGATGTGCGTTAAAAGTAAACTGATGTCAAATTCTTTACATCTTGGGATTATGTCCTCAGAGGCTAACACTCTAATTCAGGGCATACACCGTATTCCTAAACATTTAAATGAATGCTAAAGTTCTTTCCTGAACAAGAAGATACGTGCAGAATTGTATCATGGAGTTAACCAGCATTTCAGTTAGTCTATTTTTTTTTTTTTTTAACTTTTCTTGTTCTTTTATACTCATCAGATCAATACACAGCATGCCATGATTGGTAGGAGACAATACTATGACATAAAGTGCATCATTAATATTTTAAAAACCTATGAGATATATCTGTACAGATAAATAACATAAAAGAAACCAATTAAAACAAAGTCACTGAAGTATAAATAATATAAAAAATTATCATTCAGCAAGCTACTGAAATAAACTAATAATTAAGGTATTTACCATCAGTCTACAACAATGCAGTCAGGATTGGGTTAAGTGAGCTGTGTGCATGCAGTGGGGGGACATATTGGTCAGAATCATCCTTTACTTATTTGAGATAGTACTATAAAACACGCACTGAAATATTTCCAAGAAAATGTTATTATATTAAATGTTACCTTTTTCTGCTACTCAAGTAATTAATTATTTAAACTGTTATGAGAGAGTCTAGATTCACACACTTGTAATGACTAGGAGGATATTTAAAATTCATTACAGTACATTAAACTTCCACTGATTAGTTAGCATCACCGCAAAATAAATAAATAGCCAATTTGCTTTGATCAGCAGAAATTCTGATAAAATCAGCAAAACACCAATTAAAATGTGAAAAATGTCACCTACTGTCATTATTCTAATGGAACTAAGACATATAGAAGAAACTGATTCAATGTTTATTTTCATATCAGCTGTGTCTTCAAACTGTAAATCATTACAGCTTTTACTTGCATCTCTTTCTCATAACCCCAGAATTAATTCTGTAGATGGATTTACTGTGGACTGCATTGTATGAGAATAGACTATCCTATCATAAACAGAATAATAAGGTCTTGCTGCACTTCTATGAACTCATGTTGGGAGGGGCAGTGGGGAGTAACAATTCACTCAGAAATATGTGAACAGAGATGAAACTTGACATGTGGGATTTTTGCCTGAAACTTTGTTCTTTGGAAGCAGGTGGAAGGGAATGAAATGATTAAGTAGAGGTGCTATGTTAACAGTTATACACATTTCTTATTTATCGAGTTTCTCAGCTTTGAGGCACTGAGCCTGCAAATAACCACATAGTTGCCTGTAAATTGGCTAGAATGCTTTGAAGATATAGAAGGCAAAATCCCAGTAACTGGCCTGCAATTTTTAGCAACCCTAACTTTTATCAAATAAGGAGATTTCATACAAATGAACAATTCTTATACCTACACAAGCTTCTGACAATACCAGTGCTTCTAATTTTACATACATCATCTTCAGCTGGAGTGATTGCTAGGTATTCAGTTGAGACAATCTGAGTAAATAATTTGGGCTCCTGGCTGTTTCAGCTGAACACAGGCTGAACTTTTCGAGCATGGCTATGCATTGATTTGAACTACTGCATACTTCCTATCACCTTGGAAGTCTCGATGGCTCTCAGAAAAAGAGAGCCACATCACGCATCCTATGTACCAGTTACCCATCGTGGAGCATGGGGAGCACAAAAGGAAAAACTATGGCCTACTAGAGATAAAAGATGATTAGTGTTCATTCTTTCTCTCTGGGAAGTCATTTTGGTCAGACATCCTCTGGGTGAGCCAGCCCCACTGTGAAGTGTTACTTTATATACGCATGCCAGTTTCTTTGTGAGTTATTTGCCTTTTTAAACTCCGAATTGTGAAATTTTCATAGTACCTGGAATGGAAACTGAGCAAAGAGTTTAGTACTTGATCCACTGTCATCACTCAGCCTCTTACTGACTACTGTCAGCAACAGCTAGCACATGTTTAGAGATGAATCATGGACTTGCAAACACAGGATGACACAGTGCTGGAATAAAATACCAGCTAACAGGGAATTAGAAAGCTCAATCACAAACACATACTTCTCTTGGATTGAAGTTCCTGTGAAAGATTAACTCTGAGTGCCCTTGCAAAACAGGATTCCTATATCATAGGGACTTCAATGGAGGGAAACCAATGATCTGGCACACGAGGAAAAAACCAACAAGAACAAAAAACTAATGCAGGTATAAAGAAGTCAGCATGAAGATAAGAAGAGCTGGTGTGGCAGCTTAAGACACATGAAGAGTGAAAAGTCAGAGTTTGTGTGCAAAAGAAGGCAGAGTGCACAGCACCTTGAAGAAAAATATGAAACTATGTCAATGAAGGAATTCAACAGTAAAGACCTGACAATTATAGGGTATACCTCTTGAAACAACTTCACAAAGTAACTTCTCTTTTCCCAGCTCTCATTACCCTTCCCATGCTGCCAAAATTTTCTCAGGTGGCATAGCAGCAAAGAAAAACCATCACATAACTTCCTGAGATGTGAGCACAAAGACTTTGGCCCAAGGCTTGCTTTCGCTCACCACCTGCAACAGTGGCAGGCAAAAATGTGAGCAAGCTAACTAAACTGATGGCTAAACACAGTACCGATACATACTGCCCTGCAGAGTCAGTATCAGGTTGCCCTGAGCCTCTTAAGAAGTTCGTTAATTTTGGTCTCATGAAAAACCAATAGATACCACAACAGTTCTTTAATTGGTATTTTGTTTTCTGCTGAAGGATCATAGTCTCAGAATAGATAGCCCGTGTTTATGCTGTGAAACCCAGCTGCTGACCAGAATCAGGAGGAATCAACTGGACATTTTTCTTTCATTTTTTTCTTTCTAAGAGGCAAGGGAAATAGGGTTTCTTTGCACAAATGCGTATTATCTAACACATTGTAATATCTGAACTAATTCTTCATCATGACCCAGGTCTATTTGAACATGAGCAAGTGCACAAGAATGCAAAAAAAAAAAAAGGAAACATTAATATATTCATCTGTTTTTCTAGCTGTCAGTCTTCGTGCTTGGTTTCAGGTCATTGTGAGGCAGGGAAAGCACAGTCATAGGATACAGATCTTATACTCTAAAATGCACACCACGTCATACAGTCTTATCACCAGAACAAAATGTATGTTTGAGTCATATGTAGCTGCTTATTACTAGGGTTTGGGTACAATTGGGAAAAGCTGGGAAAGTTTACATGTGTTCTGCTATGTGCTTTTTCTCTGTCCAGCATCTATAAGCCTCATGATATAAAGAGACATATGATTTCTGTTACCAGTCCATGCCAGTATGAAATTTTGTAAGTGATTATGTTAAAAACAAGGAAGGAATTAACTTGAGTTTAGTCTCAACAATCAGAAGAAAATAACGTTCTATGAGAAGACAAAATTTTGTGCCAGATCCAGTAAGCAGGTAATGAAAATTTAAAGAATGTGAGGACCTGTGCCTGCAAAGATGACAGTAAAGCTAATGGTTCTGGGTGATCAAGAAATCCTCACAGTCTGTGGATCCCTGCTTCTCTAGGAAAGTGCCATTTTAAGATAACAGAAGGATGCAAGATGCCACACAGATTCTCAGTTACCATACTTCATGTCCTTGGGTTTAAGTCAGCCCTTTAACACTATTTCCACATAGAACTTGTAATATATTGATTTGTGTTCTATGATGTTCATTGTTTACAAAACCTGCATCTTTCAAAACATTTTTCTTTACTATTGCAATGTTTTCTAATATGCAGGAAAAATAGGTACTCAAAATGAAATGTTACTCTGAAGTTCAGTAATTTGGATAGAAAGTTACAGATACATTGGTAATCGTAAATGGTCTGAGGTTTGAATGATTTTTCCACTCCAGTTAAATATATTGAGAAGTATATTCAAATAATTAAAAAGTGCTGGAAATAAGCAGTATTTGGAATTAATGGAAGCCATATATTCACCCTGTTGCGTTCATTATTTTTAAATTATAGTTCCCACAGATTAAGAAATGCAGTGAAGTTAAAATGAAGCAATTTTGTTGCTAAATATTGTCATTTAGATTAAAATATATGTGTCTGTTGAATCCAAAAGCCAAACACTGCTATTGCTGCTGCTTTTATTATTTGTAAAATTTAAAATAAACTGCCAAAAAGAAATGAGCAACAACTGGGAAAACATTAAAAAAAGAGAGAATAAAAGCCCTAATATCCACATCTCCGTGGGTAACTATTTTCTTACACAGTATGGGTTGCCAATCATATGATGTAGACATCAAGAAAATCATGTTGTATTAATTGCATGTTTCTAAATAGTATAATAAGGGATCTATACATTATAGATGCTGTAATATATGGTTGAGAGTCCAAAAGGCTAAAAGGTTGCTCATAACCCTCTCTTATCCATCAGTTACAGGCTAACACCCCTTATTTCAAATGCACAACCTTTACCATATTGGTAACACAGTAAATAATTTAAAACCTTTTATAAGTCATTTTTAAGTGAATATGACTGATTGGAAGTTACAATTAAAGGAAGAATGGAAATTCTTGTCCTGCCAAGAGTTTCACAGGAGCTGGCTCTTGCAAACGCACAGTTCTACAAACCCAAATATTCTTCTTCCAAATTCTCAAATCTGTTTGGATTTCTGATCATTTCAAATTGGACCCTTTATCTGGGGAAAAGTTTCTCTCAAGCAAACTACCAGGCAATTTTACATCCATCCTTTAACGATCTTTGGCAAAATGTTGAATGCTAGCAATCTTTGTTCACAGACCATGCAATAAAGAGTCTTCCACACTAAAGTGGAAAAATCCTCATTTTTAAATACAGTATCATCAGCAATCAACATACAAATGAACACCCATGGCTGAATTTTTAATGACATTAAAACCCCCACTTGTTTCCTTTGAGGTACAGTTTCATCCCAACAACTCAAGACAGATGGTAAAGTTTTATTGTGACCAATTTTCCATTTAAAAAACTTCAGTGCATTTTAAAGGTAAACATATAAAATGCATTTTAAATTTATTTCCCTTCACACTTGTATAGAATTTATATAAATGTCACCAACTAGGTCTTACCACATTTCTATGGTTCCATATAGACTTTATCAACTTTGTTTTTTCATTCCATTCAATGAGCTATCATATTTTCTGTCAAATTTAAAGAAATCAGCCAAGGCAAATACTTTTATGGGGTGGGGGCATACCTCCTAAATGATGTTGCCAAATAAGTCACCATTATTAGCATTTTCCTGTACTCTTTCCATGCTGTCCTACTTTGGCATTATCAGCCGCAGAAAGAATACAAAAACACTTTAGAATAAAACCTCTTCTCCACTGCTTTGATGCAAAAAGTGAATATGAAGTTCCAGAAACTACTTGAGAATGCTCATTCCATGGACCTCACTAGTGGCACCATATGAAATGACATTTGAACAGTTCAACTGTGGGGAAATTGAGGTGCTTACCTGACTCAAGACTTCTGGGCTGATTGTAACTGCAGTATTTTCCATTAATTGCCATTCATTCTTCTCTTCACAGCAGCTCCAAACCCAATATGCTATCAGCTAGCTAGAAAAGGAAAAAGAAAATAAAACTAAACTCAAATGAATTTAAAAGAAAGAGAGAAATAAAAGAAAATGAGAAAAATCACCTTATGTTTTACAAGTGAGAAGAATTTGTTAAAGCATTTATAAAGAAGTCATTTTCAGTAAGTACATACTCAGAACACTATGAAATCTTTAAAGGGTATATGACTAACAAGTCAAGGAAACAAGTTTTCTTTTTACGCTACTTGGTTATCCTGTTTATTTCCTAATAGTTCTACATTCATAAAAGGCCAAAGGACTCTGACCTTGGCAAGCTAACTAAGCAAGAAAAGGCAATCATGTGTGCAAGGTTGTCACCTCCACTACAAATTATGATAAAATATATCTCAGTATTGGAAAAAATAGCTGTATGTCTTCAGTGACATCCACTGTAGTACATTTAAGGATTTGAATAGGACAGCAATTTATTTTGCACTAAAATGTTTTATGGTTATCATAAAGCGTTATGTCTTCAGAGACTGAAAGGTGATGTTTTTATGGACTGTTGCTTCTTGTTGCATTATCTTCACAGATCAATTGTCCCTCTTTTTTCCCTCCTTTTTTTTTTTTTCTTTCAAGTGCCCCTTATTGCCCCGCTAATAAACAATGTTGCACAATGGTTCAGTCTGATAAAAAGCAAAGTGTTAAACAAAGTGTACAAGGAACATATTTCTAACATGGAAAAGTTTTACAATGAATGATTATCCAGCTAATTAGTGAAATAAATAATAATAATTGCCTGTCCCTCCTCATTAGACTACTAGAAAGAAAATGGAGCCCCAAAGCAGAGTTCTGGCTTTTGATTTGAAAAATTGGACTTTGTTAATTTTATTATCACTTTACCAAAAAGCCAGTGCTCTTGCACAATGACAGGGCGGAAAAAAATGACAGGCAGACAGATTGACTGATGTGTAAGATGTCCCATTTTTAGCTTAAGAATAGTTTTGAGGTAGTAATTGAGCAATCTGATGTGGTTAGTTTGCTCCTGATTTATCCCTTCTGAAGAGCCTGAACTACTAGTGAGGATTAGGTGGAACAAATATACAGTATGTGCTTTTGACACATTAATCTGATGGATTTCAGGCTTATCTAAGTCTATGTAAATTGTAGATAGTGTATAAATTGATTATGATTGAATGTTATTAATATATCAAAGCCCTTTCCCCTTCATCACATGTTCTTCAGCCTTTGACCAATATCATGCTTCCACATGGCTGACAGCGGTCCATGCTTCTGTCACCTTTGGATTGTTCTCCTGTGGACCACTTTTTTTCAGACAGTCCTTAAAATTCTACATTTTACACAGAAATAGAATGCCTGCCAAAGCCAGCACATCTAAACACATTACTTGATGCTGAAGGAATTTCACTGGCTTCTAATGAGGCAGTGAATTAGCCTTAAGGGGTCTAGTTTCAATTTGATGCGTGCATTAAATGGAGTTACGCACGTCACATAACAAATCAATTTATCTAGGCATTAATATAGCTCTCATCACTGTGGTTTCCAAACACTTCAAAACAAGCCCACAGAGGCCTTCAGAGGATCATCATAGAAAACCGGTCCACAAGAACCTTTTGTTCACTAATCTGATATTACAGATTTCCCCCTCTTAGCCCCCAAGTATTAGCAACATCTTCAAGGCTCTTGGACATTGTTGTCCAATACCAGTAAGAAAGAAAAATCAAGATACCCTATGTAGCCTGAAAGAGATGAGACTAAAATATGCATAAGTTTTAAGAACAAACATGGAATTTTTGTTTACTTCTTTTAACACCACTCCTTGCCATAATCCCAGGGTGATCTACACAAAATGTCCTATCCCTGTCCAAAGATACATTCACAGAAGAAAAAAGGTATCTCCCAGTTTTACACTGAACTGCACTTACATAGAGTCTCCAAATTCAAACCTCAGCGATATAATCCATATGCTCTTCTCCCCACCTCCATAGTCCCCTCGCTAACCCCTTTCTGATACCTTCTTATCTCCTCACCTGGCCAGCTGCTGGCTCTAACTGCTCCCACCATGTTCCCCACCCTTACAAGTCAGAGCCAGAGCTTCTCTTGTCCTCTGCAAATACCAATCAGCTTGGATAAACCTGGAGAGGCTTAATTTTTAACAAACTACCTTCAAAAGCCAGTTCATTGCCTTCTATTAATTCCAACATTTCCCTTTCAACAAAGTTACATTCAGGCTCTGTGCATGAGGAATTTTCACTTGACACAAATATTTTTTTAGAGTGATATAACTAAAACAGTGAGAACAACTGGGTGGAATCCTAACAGTGGCTTAATTCAGCTCAGCGTGCACCTGCTCTTCACGAGTAGGAGCGCAGCTGAAATACACCTGGTAATGCCCTTTATATAAAACTCTGCTCCCAATCCTTGATGCTAGTTTAGTTGTAGAATGTATTTTTAATATAGTTTAAAGATCAGTCCATTTCTACACTGCATATGTGAAATCAATGCCATGATTGCGGCTTTCTCTTCACAGAAAATAGTGCATTGATATTATAACAGCTTTGTACCTAATTTTGGCAAGGCAGTACCAGAACAATTGCTGTTTCATTTTATTTTTACCTACTATGACAAAATCTGGGGCAACGTAACAAATTAATAAAATGGCCTGAATGCTAGCACATTTACTTATTGAAAGTAAAGTGAAGGTCAGTTTAGGGAAGAGGCCTTATGCCATGAACAAGATAACTAAAATGACACCAGAGTTTTAAAGAGCCTCCTTCAGGCTGCAGCATAACACTGAAGCACTTCCTGAGTGACCCAACATTATTTCTTTCTATTGCTTTACAATTCTAGTCTTTCAGATATTAAGCTTCAATTTCCAATGTAAAAAGCAACATCCCCACCACCAAAACAACAAAACCACCAAGACAGTCTTCTGACTTTTCCATCCTTCACTCATTTTTAACTGAAAATATCATATAAAGCTGCAGATTTTCACATGTGCTGGATAAGGAAACCGGTGGTGTTCCTAAGTCTTTCATGGTGTAGAAAATGGCTCTCTTCAACTTACATAGAGAAGCATTCTTCTGGATTATATTACCAGAGAAATATCTACACTTCTCCAACTCCTTTGTTTCTTTGCCTGTGCTTCCCAGTAGAGTAAGAATTCATCATTTTTCTCATCTTTGTACTGCACATAGCACAGAATTTCTTTTGTCATTATAGAACACTCCTGGAGCAAATTCCATCGACAAGCATACAGTCTAAATAACTTTCATTTCCCAAACAGAAAAGTGTGATTCATAGCACATAAACAACTGCTCCCCCCTAACTTCTACCTTATATATTCACATTAATAAATGCTTTTTCAAGTTATAAACTGCAGCATATTTTTCTAAGGTTTTTGTTTAATTCCTGACTAACCATCCCACAGATGACATGTAACCTGCTAGTTGGAATTCAGCAACAGCCGTGGTGGATGTAAATATGCCTTCAACAAAACCCAAACTCTCTGGAAATTTTTCTCAAGGATTGTAGAATAAATGGCAGAGAAAGGGCCTGATCCAATTCACCGACAGATCTTATTGCCTTCTCTTCAGAGGAGGTAGGGCACAGCCATTCGGGCACTGCATGCTGCCCACATAGGAGACCCTTTTTCCAATGCTTGTAGTGAGGTAGGTGTTCCCTGACTGAAGCCACTGCAGGCCCAGAGACAGGCTGCAGAGGGGAACGCAGCTCTGCGAGAACAGAGAGGATGCACCCGCACAGCCATGGCTGGGTCTGCTGTGGCTGAGGAATCTCAACTACCTTGTAGGATCAAAGGAAAGTAACAACCATTGCTGCAAAGCACATTTGCCGTGATGTATATGTGCAGAGATCAGTTTTCTTCTACTAATAAGTTCCAAACATACAGTTGCTAATGTGTCCACGAAGAGCATGTCCTACATTTATTTTTATTCCATGTACTTCAAACTGCAACTGGATAAACACAATCAATATCCCTCATTCTCATACCAGAACTGGATTTGCATTGAGCAAATAACATTTTTATATAGCTAAAAGCTCAGATAGAGTTTCCTTCAGTGCTTTTGAGGTGTTCAGAAATGCATCTATGTTCTCATTCTCCAGATGTTGAACTTGGGCTCATTTCTGATCCAAGCTTGTGAGATCAAACTAAACTACATATTCCTGTTCGTTATTTTAATAATCCCATTACTTTCATCTCCCTGTTCCAAGATAATTTAGTGCCAACAGGATCAACCATATAATCACACCACAGTACCACAGAAAGCTAATATATGGTATTCCAATTTTTAGAATTTCTGATTCCTCTTCATATAGAGCATACAATGTGGCCTAGCATGGTTTATATATCCGAAGTGAGCTGCTTTGAGAGCTGTTCAGTTTTGCAGTCCTTCCTTTCCTTGATGCCATGTCATCTTCATTCAAAAGCTGATCCTTTGAAATATTCCTATCATGACCAAAAGCATGTCTGGAGGATCTTGGTGAATACATAAGTATTTAATATGCTTTTATGTTTAATGAAGTTCTACATCTTTCAAAGATCCCATCCCACAAAAGTTTTCTCCAAATTAATGCTTTCTTACTGATCTAGCAGATTTAGGGATAGCCAATTTAAATAAAAAACCCAAACAACAACAAAAAACCCACAAACAAAACCCCCCACCCCACATTCCCCTAGATATGTACACAAAACCCACAGGAGGAAAAAAGAAAAAAAAGTAACCACAAAACACAAAAAAGGGAAAAAAGCCCAACCAGACTAAAACCCCACAAAAAGCCCCAACCCCACAAACCCCCAGAATATAAGAGACTCAAACTGCTGCATTACACTCTACTATGGAGACATTTCAAGCTGAAATCCTCCATAAGTTCAGGTGCTTGCAAAGAACCAAGAGCAACAGTCAAGCTGCATGCGAGCAGTCCCGTGTGTCCCATACAATTTGTGTAAAGTAAGAATAGGGAAAATAATAAATTAATAAACAAGATCAATGCAACACTCCTACCATCCTGCAATGCCCACATAAGTCCTCATTAACTTCAGTGGCAATATTATTGCCAGGCCATGAAGGGGAGGAGAAAAAAAAAAAAAAAAAAAAGGAGAAAATTCCTCACAAATAGAGTGCAAAGGAGGTGCTGGAAGAAGCTGGAATTACAAAACATAATAACAAAAAAACCTCTGAGCTTCTAAGTGGCAAGCTTGGCCCAATCCAAGGGACACATCCATTATTTAAACAGTTCAAAACCAGAGCTTGTAGCAGCCAGTGTGAAGTCCTTCCCAACAGCAAGAGCCTAGCTATGAAGGCAAGCCAGCTCAATTGCTGAAATCTTCAGATCACACTCTGTGAGTTATGAATCTGAATAACTGTTCTATGTTCCTCAACTATCTGTCAGGTAGTGAGGGGTCTCCATTTATTGCACTGTGAGACCACATTAAGTCTTTCTTTGTCTCCATCCACTTATTGTTAGTATGGAACATAATGTGAGATTGTGCCCACACATCTCTACACAAAGATAAAACTTTTTGTAATGCTACTTTATTCAGAGGGTGAGCCAAAGCTCATTAAAATCAATGGAAGTCTGCCTTCTTCACTGCAATGGAGGAGAGACATTTTCTCTCTAAATAATGTATGTAAAACATACCACAAGATGACATGCATCACAAGACAACAACAGTGTATCAAGGCAACCACAACTTATCCAAAATGAGACAAGCCAGGTTTGTTTTTAGGCATAGTTTTGAATGAAAGTCATATTGCACAGAAGGATCTATTTATTATATCAGTTGCAATCACACCTCTAAAATGAAAAGTGAAAAAACCCACAACGTGCATCAGCCTGTTTAGTTTGGAAGAAGGGCAGCTGTTTTGTCTGGATCTTAAATGGAAGTCAGGCAGACCCCTCTCCCTGAAACATTAACCGTTTCAAAAGATCTCATTAAAAGGTTTCTCTGTTTTCACTGATTATTATGTAGCAACTACAATAACACCTATAAATCTGATCAAATTAGGTTTTGAGACCTTTATTCCAGATAATTTCTTCTCCCTATGTGGACTTCCTCAGGAAATGAGATTTAATGAGTCATAGTCCTTACTGATAATCACAGGAGAGCTCATTAGCTTTCTGTCAGATTTGTACCTACTATCTGCCCTCAGTATGCTTGTGACTTACCAGAGCTAAAAATGACACTACAGAGAAAGCAGACATGCTCAGATGAAGCAATACAGTGGATTTGAAATACTATAGAGATAAATATTTCTCCTTAATTTATTTTGAAACCTTAAAGGAAAAAAAAAAAATCAACATGACTTCTCTCCTTTCTTAACTTTCCTTGTCCATTGTGATGTCATTGCTGACAGCAAGACACATAGTATTAGAGAAAATTAAGAATGATATTGAAGACTCCTCACAGATACAGTAGCAGAGAACTACTCTATACAGTCCGTAATACAAGGCTCTGGGGAATGGAACACATTTCTGTTACAGTGTACAAAATTGTGGTTTACTTCAAATCCTGCAATATCTTCCAGGGATCAATGACAGATTAATGCACAAGACAGTGCAAGTGAACCTTTTTGACCTGCTGAGCTGATTTTGCCTGAGATAGAGTTATTTTCTTCACAGTAGCTAGTATGGGGCTATCTTTTGGATTTGTGCTGAAAACAGTGTTGATAACACAGGGATGTTTTAGTTACTGCTGAGCAGTGCTTAGACAGAGTCAAGGCCTTTTTGGCTTCTCACTCCACCCCACCAGCAAGCAGGCTGGGGGTGACCAAATGGATAGTCCCTACCATATGGTGTCATGCTCAGCATATAAAGCTGGGGGAAGAAGGAAGGAAGGGAGGGACATTCAGAGCAATGGTGTTTGTCTTCCCAAGTAACCATCATGTGTGATAGAGCCCTGCTTTCCTGGAGATGGCTGAACACCTGTCCACCGACGGGAAGCAGGGAATGAATTCCTTGTTTCGCTTTGCTTGTGTGTGTGGCTTTTGCTTTACCTATTAAACTGTCTTTATCTCAACCCACAAGTTTTCTCACTTTTACCCTTCCGATTTTCTCTCCCATCGCACTGGGGACAAGTGAGTGAATGGCTGTGGGGTGCTTCGTTGCCAGCTGGGGTTAAACCACACCACCTGCCCCTCCCACACTTACAGATGTCTATCTCCATGTCAAATATTTCTAATCAGGTTGTTACCTCTCAGCCCATCACATGCACAGCCTACTGTCTTCCGTGTCTGCCAGAAGGGCATGGCTCTGAGCTGGTCTGTGCAAAGGAACTCCTACGCCCCATGGTTGTAGCACTGGGAAAGATGCTTCTGCTCACCACACAAAGTGCTGTGGAACAGCAGTGTTCATCTGATAGATTGTGAGATATGAATGGCCTTAGTATTTTTCCATCTATAGTTTTTGCTACTTATTTCCCAAACTATTTTAATGACCTGCTTATTCTCTATGAAGAGGGTTGTTAAAAAGCAGAAACTTTCTGTAAATAACTGCTTAAAGAAATTTCAGAGGCCAGTGAGAAAAAGACAAAGAAATGTGATCAAATATTCGATCCCACTCCTTTTTCATTCAGAATTATCTGTTCAGATCTATCCTTTCATTTCACACTTGCACACTTCAGCACACATTCACTTTGTACTCACAGGAACACACCATCTGAATTTTCCATACGGGAAATAGGTGCACAAGTGACTATTTTTGCTGTGCCAGAAAGAAAAGTCAAATATGCAGCACCAGCAGGCTTTCACACAGCTTCCATTTCAGTAATATCTGAGCACTCCCATTACCATAATATTTGGTAGTTGTGTTCACAGTCTTCCCATAAAGTAGAAAATATGTTTATTTTCTCTCTTGCAGATGAAAAAGCAAGGCAGAGAAATCTTCCCAGGTTAGCAAAGGAAATTTGTAAAGGAAAAGGGGACCCATGTCTCGTGTCCCATGCCAGCACACTTTAACATGAACCAAACTTTCAAAGTGATCAAGTCATCTGAATGTAAATGCAACCAGCCAATTCTCCAACTAGGAACATAAGTGAAAGCAAATAGCTGAAACAATCCAAATCTCTTTTATACCTTAGAATTCATGTTCTGCACTAAATCTCCTTTCTCTCCAGCTTGAATAAACTTTCAATAAAAGTTTAAATGATAATGGGACATACACCCATCTTCGGCTTTTCAAAGAAAACTACCTTGGTCACAATGTAGATTGATGGTCAGAGCAACTGAGTGAAACCAGGAATTACAAATTCTGTAACTGCCTCAGGTCATAGCTCTGAGCAAGCCAATTCACCTCTTTCATACTTTCCCTTACTATAAATACAGAGCGGGCGGGTGCGCGTGTGTGGTGTGTGGAAGAAGTTGTAAGAGATTGAGATAATCCAGTGATATCCATAAAGTAGAATTTTCCACTTTACAGGGACAGAAGTGTGTTTGGGTTAGTGCTTATACACTGTTTAATTTAGGGTTAAATGCACTACTTGCTTTGCTGACGACTATAACTTTGAAGAAGAGCCAAAAAGACTGATAACAAGCATGCTTTGCTACAGAGTATCCTTGAAGGAGAGCTGAAAAACTGATAAAGAGGACACATCCTGCCCCAGAAGGCACTGAGAGCTGGGCAATTGCCAGAGAGGCCTGAAGTCAACAAGAATCACCAGTAACCAGGGGATCGGAAAGGTGGCCAGGGAGGGGGGGGAGGTTAACCACCACCCAGCCTATTAAAGGACTATGCAAGTTACACCTCCCAAACCCTCAAGGAGCATGCCTGCTAATTTAAAGATGCTTGACCAATAGTAGATGATGTGGTAATTAATAACCAATTAGCATAAATTTAGGCAGGTTTTTTCTAATCTTGTAACAAGATAAATACATGGTAGATTCTGTGCATGGTGTGCTTAGCTTTGTGGAATTACCACCTAGCCCCCATCTCTGCACAGACATGACATAAATAAAATACCTCTGCTCTGTGTGCATATTGGCATACTGCACATGGGGTAAACGATCCCACTTTTGGGACAACACCAGTGCAAACTTATACTAAAACAAGCTGTAACAGCTCTGCATTTTGAAGGGGTAATTTAGGTATTTATTACCAGTTAATAGATTTCATGGATAAGTAGTAGTTTTACATATCTCTTCTCTCCTATACCTGTGATGTCTCACCTCCTCAGAAGCTCCATGTTGAGACAATCTTTCTTTTCATTAGGAGCCTTTCCTGTGGGGCCAAGCAGGGGCCACTGAAGCTGCTAGGCACTTCCAGCTGACCAGGGAGCAGAGGGTCAGCTGCACATAGCAACAGGTTGCATTGCCATCAGATTTTCAGGAAGGTCCTGAACTACTTGTCTAATCAGACCACTTGCACATTTATGTCTTTTTTTATTTGTGATTTTCACAGCAACAGAGATGAGCAGCTTTTTATGCCATTATATAGCTCTTTTTCCCAGGAAGTTAATGGTTTTAAAGTTTGAGACGTTGCAAATAAGGATCGGAGGTGTAATTCCAGCTCAGGATGACTTCAGGGTTCCAGTGTGAGTCATTAATCACTTGAGCTGCACTTTCTGGGTTTATGATTTTGACAAAATCGCTTAATTTGAATTATGGCCTTGTATTCAACACTAGGGTATGTACTATTCTCTATATAATTTTTAAATACAAACAGCATGGAAAAATTAGAATCTATGGCTTAGAAGTCTAGTCCTCTTATGGCACAGGCAAACAGAACGCTCTTGACTTTAACCTATGGGTTCCACTTCATATGTGGTGTATTTTTCATACATCATGGGTTTTTATAAATTTGCTTTATAAAGCATCAGAGCTACGTTGCCAGCAAAATATAAGGAAAACAAATATGTCAGGGTAATGATGCCAGGACAATTCCTTATTGAAAAAAGCAGTTTATTAATACCTTATTGCTACAAGCTAGATCTTATTATCATCTTGGGTCATTTAGAATCTTATTAGGTATTCTGATGGTGGCTGAATAATCCTGTGATAAATTCTTTGCCATGTCCTTCACAGTTGTCATAGCAGGATCATAAACAGCATTTATAACAATCTAGCCTGGAGGAAAAGGCTTACAATGGTCTGTTTAACATGCAGAAAATATTCAGATCGGCTGTGTCTGGTTAGATTTGAGACCCACAGGAGAGATACCAAAGTTAAATGTAGCATGGGTTTCTCTGAAGATTAGCTTTAAAAAAGGCTTTGGGTCAGGGACATGGGGACTAATGCCAATGATATGGCCACAATCAGCCTTCTTTCAAGAAAGCCAACTGGAATAAAAATAGTAGCTGCAAGTTGCTTTCTAGCTGAAAAAAAACATGTAAGGTTACTTGAGCCACTACTTAAGAATGGTTGAAATTATTTGCAATTGAATGGCTTACAGCTCAGTCATCTACTTTAGTGATCATTATATGAAATATAGTACTTCCAAGGATAGTATATACAGCAGTTAAGTTAAATGGGTGCAGATCACAGTCACCAGGTGAAGAGCAGAGTACTCTCAATTGCTCAGAATTTGTCCCCAACTTTAACAACAAATTGTCAATAAGTCTAAAATTGAAAATATATCTCCAAAAAGAAATCTTAAGCCAATCAGGTGAATACCGAGAGGTGAAAGGGGCTAAGCTCACTAAATAAATTATTAGAGCAAATAGTTGCATTGTTTTATGTCCTCTATGATCCTGCTTTCCTCTAAGTTTTTTTTTTAGCTGACTGCAGATTCTTTGAGAGGTGTAGCTGTACCTTCATAGGTAGTTTTTAGTGCTTTGGGGATGTACCAGCAGAAATAAATAATAGCATTATAATTGCAGAGATAAAGGAAAAAAACTTTGAATTAAACAGTTAAATTAACAGATAGAAACCTGTAGGAAAACATACTATACAAAAGCTATAGGGCTTGGGGTACTATGTAAGTTTAGCTAAAGTTGAGGCACGCTTTTTTCCCCCCTTGTGACTAACATTAGTTTTTCTAGTTTGTTCTTAGCACAAATCTAGTTAGGTTGAAGGCAAGCTCACTTGTAGCACGCAGGTTGCCAAAGCAGCACAACATACATCTTTCAATCACACCGCAATCATGACAGTATATAAGATTTTCACATCTCTAAACCAATAGCTGGTAGGTTATAGAATTATACTGCTAGCCTAAAAGAAGTGTCATGGATTTTATTTTTTTATAATAAAATTTAGCCTTTGCTCCTTAAAATGTCATGCTTTCTATTAAAAAGTAAATGTTTTGATAATATATTTTTTCAATATGAGATTTACATTGGTAATCTTCCTTGTCAGTTGAAAAAGCATATTAAGTATACTATCACTGTACACAGAAATTTAAAAATTGACTTTGTAAAAAACAAACAAACAAAAAAACCAAACCACCACCATCCTTTCTATCTTTTTTTTTTTTTGATAACTGTACAGCTGTAAGAAGAAGTACCGCATGTGAAGATGATTCCTATTTTGGATGCACAGATCACTCAACCAGACTGAAAGAGCAGCAATGCAAAATGAATCCCTTTAAAGACTGTAAGTTAACTGAAAGTCTTTGGAGGTTTAAAATTGTTAGTATCATTCTATAAATGTACAAAATCCCTCCAAGGCAGCTCTCCTGATACAGTCACCTTAGCATATTAATTTACAAAAATCTCTCTTGCACTAAAAACTAAACTGTGACAAAAGAAAGTATCTGCTTCACAAGTTAAATTTTGCTTGTCTTTAAACTTAAAAGAGGTAAAATATGCTTATCTTAAAATAAGATTCCCTCTCTGCCTTCTGAGCATGTCTATACAGCTGTTTTGGACTGAAGCGAAATCTCAGCAGCAATACACAGTCACTTTTTTTCCCTCTCACCTGCTTATGTACAATCTCTATTCCTCCTGAAATCAACTTCTGCCACTGATCTGGCCTCATCTGAATCATACCAACCAATTTTCTATCAGATTCATTGCTAGTATGAGAGCACACCATCTCAGTAAGACTATCTCTGGTTTATTTCACAGCATTTTTACAGCGCTATGCAATATACATTTTATATCCAATAAAATAGTCCAGTTTCTACAGATATTATCCAAACTAGTGTTACTTGACAAACTTTATAGGCAGTTTTTAAATTGACATAATCTAGCTCCACTGGGCTGCTTTTGACACTAAACTCATGTGAACTTACAAAACATAAGTGCACATTACTATATGCAAAATTTTTACCCATTGTTCAGCATTTTCATTCAGCTTGCAAAGCGCACCAACGGAAGCGTTCAGAAGGCTGTCACAGTTTTCTACAAATATGTCTGGGGAGGTTAATTTCTGTTCAGCTGCCCACCCACAGCTTTTTGAAGAAGTGCTAGCAGTAAAAGGTGCAGATATAACCCATCAGCAAAGGCAAGATACAACTCAGTATGAGCCCATTCTCATAGAACAGAGCTTGCTTTAGCTCACTGCCACAGATTCACAACTCTCTAAGTTGAGTCACAGTTATCACCTGCTCTCAGGTAGGGTCATAACTATGATACAAACACCTTCCCTCTAGTCTGCTAATTGACCTCAAACCCAGCTCTCCAGAGCATCTAGCAAACTGCTATGAGGCTCAGCAGGAACCACAAGAACAAAGTTTTTCCATGATCAGGCACCATCAACTCCTAGCTCAGATGTTAAATGCTATGTCAGAAATTTTGTGACTTTGGGAAGTTATTTTTCAATCGGTACCTGTGACAAAGCCCTTAACAGCAACATCACCGAAAGAAACTAACATTTACCTCAGTGCAAAGGATCCTCTTCTTTTGTATACAGAGTAACATGTATTCCTGATTACAAGAAAGGAATCAAAATACGCTTGCCAAGTGTGCTGGCTAAACTATGAGCCCAGCAGCTAAGGGTTTCATTTCCTTCCCAGATGCTAATGAGAAGGAGGGTGGGTCAGCGGCCAGGAAAGAGAAGCTGAGTCGGTCTGGCCCAAGTTCTGGTGCAGATGGTACCTGCCCAAAGGGGGCTGGGTCCTTCCTGTGGCTGCAGGCCAGGCACTACCTGTGGCTTGTGGAGTGAAGCTCAATTAGCTGTGCCTGCCTTGCTGCAATCACAGCTTCAGGTGCATTAAGTAGATTCAGCATTTTAATGGATATGAACCCAACACTGGTTCCTGAGTAACTACAAGTCAGATTATACCTTCAGTGGGGAAAATGTCTTAGAATTATCACTCAGATGTAAAAAACCTGTAGCACACCAACAAGGAAAACAATGACTGGGTCAAATCAGCTCAGCTGTTCAGCAATACAAGCACCAAGCAGCAAGAACACATGCAACACATCTTTCTACAGTTGTACCTCACTGCCAAGATGCCATTGCACTTCTGTTTGACTTTGCTATTGATCCAGAATGTATATGTGGCAGTCTATAACAGTGCAGAATATTCTGCATAGACAGTCTTCTAGCTCCCAGGTAATTCAAGTGAGAGATAAACAGTGTGCAAGACCAACTTCCAAATCACTTAGAGCAAACCACAGAAATACAGTACAGACTACTGAAGGAAGAATAGATTCCCAGTAATTCCAAAGAGAACAGATTTGCAAAATTTCCCTTCTTTTCCCCAAATACCTTGCATTTGGTTACGTATCTTAACTCTTAATGAAACTCCCCATCCTCACTCACTCATCTGCGAACAGAAATATTAGCTAACAGGTTTCCTAGGACCTGGCTTGCCACTCTCTGTGAAACATCTCTAATTTTCCTCATGCACTCAGATTCATTTACAAAACCGTTTCCATTGAGAATGTTGGATATACACTATAAAGCAAAACATGACCATATACATATTTCCCACTGTAAACCAGCAAGATGTCCAAATGGTAGCCATGCTCTTTTTTTTGCACCTTATAAGATATCTGTGAATACCCAAACCAGTTGTCCTTTGGTATCAGAGCCACTCAGCTGTGAATACCTAAGTGCTTCTGGTGTACAAACTGTTGATTAGATCAACTGCCTTTCCAATTCCCCTTGAGTGAATGCTATATACATTCACTAACTGATTGTCTTAACTGTTGCCAATTAGAGCTTAAATGGCTAATTAACAAGAAATAGACAGAGTTCTCCACTGTTGACTTTGGAGGACTATGACCAATAACTCTACCTGTACAACACAATTAGATGAAGAGAGTGAGAAAGTGGAAATGAGATGAGTTTAGAAACGTCTAGACAGCTTTAATGTAAATATATGCATATGTGTGTATATATATACACACATATATATAGCATGGGTTTAAACTATCCTGGCTTATTTCTCAATACATAGTTTCTCCTAGAATATACCATCACTGGTTTCTATTGATTTCTGCTTGATTTTTGTTGGCTTCTCTTAAAAAATACAATAACTTTTGAATATAAAATAACTGTAAAATAAGAACCTATAACACTTCCATCCACAGTCATTTTTGCTACAATAATAATCTAACATATTCATGGTCCTGGTATGTAAGTGTTTGGAAGCATCCTTGTAAGCAAATAATGTACAGACGAGACTATATTTTGCCTTTAAAAAGAATTATTATACATTATTGATATTCCTCTTACAATAAATGAGACAGAGAAAAGAAGAATAACAAACTCTACAATGCAAACTTAGTGGATTAATAGCAAGTCTGAACAGTGCATCAATGTAGACCATGAACCACTCAGATTGGCTTTAGAGCCAGTAAGTAAATATGCTGTTAAATACCTCGATCATGAACAGCATTACTCTTCACTGGTCAAAGCAATTTTCACTTCTTGAGCAGGATTAGACTATACAACTGCCCAGAGCTATACAAATTAATGCAGTTTGGTGCTACCTAAAACAGAAATCTGCTGAGAAAGACACTGGCAATAGATGCAGGTACTGCAAAAAATTTTTCTGCATAGATGGATGATGCACCAGAGACCAGCTCTTATAATAAAAACTACAATAGCAGGTGTGAGTGAAATAATATTTAGCAATGACACGGACATTCTACAAAAGTCAATGAGAAAAAAAAAATATCTCAGGTACATGTGTATGCTGTTAATCATAATTAAGGCAAGTGTGACAGTTTCTTGGCAACAGACACCAAGTTCCATTCCCTGAAAAACAAGTCCTGCAGGAATACTCTCTTTCATTACATCAAGCCTGCAGTTCTTTACACTAATATCCTCCACTTAGAGCACTCCAAGTCATAGGGAAACTTTTGTTTTGCCAATTGCTTTTTGCTGGATAATCACATGATGACCTCCACAAAAGAAAGGAGCAAGTTTCTCATTAGTAAAGTAAAAAGAGCTTCAAAAGCTTGTAATATAAACAAGCACATACACTATTTTAGGCAGGGGCAGGAGAGTGGGGACAAAAAGAGATTCACAGCGTCCAAGTTAGGGACCTAAGGCTATTCATATCCTCAAAGAAGATTCAGAGCACCAAGTGGAATAGCAAAGCCTGACTACCCTAAAAGCAGCAAGTGAATGATAGTCCCCCTGATTATATATTTTACCTGCATAATAAAGTATCTATAACACCTCATAATGAGCACCTACGCGTAAATGTTTCCAAGAAAGCAATTTATAGGTATACTTACTATTGACCTTTCAGTAATTAGGGGATTTCCCATTTTTAATAACAACAAAAATTTGATGATTTGGAAGGAAGCAAGCATTTTCAGAGAACTTTTTTTTTCCCCCTCCTTTGAAAAATCTTTTTGATGGCAAAGTTTTGGCCAGCTGCAAGTTTTTCATTCAAAACAAGTCACATGTTAGCATGTTTCATTAATTTTTTTTTCATAAAAGGAGAAAAAGTTTGATTAAAGAATACTAAATCATTTAAAGAAGACACTATAAATGCATGTATTAGCTAAAAGAGTTGCAAAGAAACATGGTTATGATTCTAAAAGAAGGTGCAAATACCACAGAGAGAACAGAAATCCCTTACAGTATGTATAATTACATTACTGATAATTATATCTCAGTAATGAGGAAATTACAGTGGAACACCAGCAAAGCCTCTCACAATAAATTGCACGAGTTTATGGAACAATCTCTTCAGGGAAGCATGTGGAAACTCCCTACATCATCTGAAAGGCATAAAACACAGGAGACAAAATACATTCACAGTGTGCTGTGGGGACAATATCAAGCTGGAAGTGAGATGGACTGGTCTTTTCTATTTCTAAGTGCTATGCCATGAGCCTAGGAGTGGGGTTTAAAATCACTACCTCTGCTGTCTTCTGATTTTGTTGTCTGTTCCTGGCTGTATCTCATGTTAGTGAGATCCCACAGGGTTTAGCAATTAGCATGAGGAAAGCAGTATGATAATCAGAAGAAATTAATGGTTTAAAAACATAATCTTACACTTCCCCTGAGACTTGTTCCATGCAACTGGATTCTCAAAGAAAAAAAAAAAAAAAACCAACCAAAAACAACAGGTAATTGATTCTTATTAAGAGAATGATCTGCCACAAAACACTATCCGTGTGAAAAAGATGCTAATTTTAAAGTGCTTTCAGAGTCAGTGTGAACCTAGTCTCTGACTAGCTTTCTAAGGAAGAGAAGCTAGGATCCTCCATGCCACCCTCCTCTTTTGCACCTCCTCCAAACAGCTGAGGACAACATGGGTCTTCATGTGCTAAGAACCAGAATCTGAAAAAGGGAATAGGATGTGACAGTGAAATAGCAATCTCTATCTTTTGTCAGCAATTTAAATGAGAAAGGTGGAGAAATAAGCATGCACTGCATACTCTTCTCAGTCAATTGTGTGGAGAAGCTAGGACAGCTCATGGGTCATGGATATTATCAAACTTCATAAACTATATATTGTATTTAACTATGCCCAATGCTGAATTTTTATACAATCCTTGGAAAAGTTTGAGTTACAGACTTTATTCCCATGGTCAACTACACTATTAAACATGTGTGCTATTTATTCTGGCTTAATTTCCTCTTTCAATGAATTGATTAATAATGTAAAAAAGCAGTCACATAAAGCAGGAAAAAAAAGCCCTCAGTAAATGTCTGGTCTTACTTCAATGAGTGTCGGAACTAAGTGGATCTCTTAGGGACTTTAAAAAAAAAAAAAAAAGATAGAAACACTCAACCACTTCAGTCCAAAATAATGATACACATACTCAGTAAGTCATCTTGACTAAAATAGAGGAAATTTTCAAGATGTCTATTCTGGGAGGAAAAAAAAAGTGTTTCACATATGCCATTTTGACCAGCTAGTACAGGTGCTTCAACTCCATATTTTCTTTATACAGTTTTATCCAGACAATACAGGAGGTTATGCAGACAGCATTTTTTCTACGAACTTGTTCATTAGTAGTGCCGGTTCACACAGAGCAACCTTGCCTCAAACATTTACTCAAGTTAAAGAATAAGGCTGCATGCAAACTTTTGTTGCTCAGTTTCAGAGCCTTCATAGCAAAAATTAACACTGTAGTGTATCTTCCCATAACTGAACATCAGCTCGCACGGCAGACAAAACAAATTGGACGTCTGTGTGAAACAGCACCACCTGGTGATCTTTGCCATAATGACAGTTATGTCTTTCAACGGGTACTCAAAAAGTTACATTTTTCTCTTTTCTTCCAACATTGTAAGATAAGATTAAAAAATTGTAGAGAACATCCCCAATTCTCACAAGTTGTAGTTAAAATTTTAAAATGTATATAAAATGTAAAAAAGTTAACATTAATCTAAATCTCAAGATCCCAAAATATTGCAGATGATCTTAGAGAGGTAACCGTTAAAGTAGAAGTGGAAAAGTAAATTAAATTCTGTAAACACCTGAGTTAATAGTGCTTTAAGTCTTTCATTTTTCTGTTTTCCTCTTTGACTGAAGTTTTGAAGCAGTGAAGTTAGCTGTCCACATCCACAAATTTTACAAAAGATAGGGTTCATTCCATTCCAGTGTTTGAAAGTGTTCATTTATACCCCCTTTTGAACACAGAAGCATCCCTAGGAGCCATGAAAAGCAGGGCTTCCATCCCTTTGTGAAGTTCTGCACCTGAACTGTCCCCTCTGATTCTTTCCCCCCCATAGAAATTTTGTCTTTCTCCAGACAAGATCTCTCTCTAACTATACATCTTCCTCTGTCAAAATACAACCTTCCACTCTTCCTCCCATCAGCCTAATCTTCCCTTCTACATCAAGTCATTGCCTCACAATCATCTTTCTCCAGGCAGCAAGCCATATTCTTCTTGAATCACAACAGAACCAGGTTATGTCATGAGCAAACAAGTTTTGTTGTGCGTGCCTTGAGTTGTGACATGGCAAGTACTAGTCACTTGGGGAAGGCAGATCAGGAAGATAGGAGACTGACCTCAGCAAGGGACTGATCAAACAAAACTGAAATCAGCCACCATCAAGAGACCAGTTTATCATTAGCCACAAAAACACCTTTTTCACAGCAGAGAGACAACAGTCGACCTCCCTGCAGGAGAGGTGGCTGTTGGCACTTCCTCAGGAGGCTCACCCTACCATTCATTCCTTCTGCTAGCTGGGACACGAGGACATGAGCACAACACTCGCATCAGAGCATGTACCCACTTTGCCCAGAAAAGCTGAGCTGCAGAATATTAACCCAAAGCGGCCTAATTTGAAGGGATATCTCAGACATCAGGAATCTCTACATTTCTAAATGACAACAACAACAAGAAGAACAGATTTTTTAAAAACATATAGCTTATGTTCTGCACAGACCTGGTGCTGCCTTACAGTCACCAGATTGCAGCATCATGCCCTTAATAGCTCCAAACAAAGCATCTTTAGTATCAGGGCAGGAAAAAACCCATCAGAAATGCGGTATTCAGACAGATGTCAAAACAGTTCTTTTTCCCCAGGGACAATCTGCCTGGCTGCCCTGCTGATTTTGTCATTCTGAGAGCTCAACACAACTCTATTAGGATAAATTTTGTCATAAGATAAATTGCATGCTCAAAATGCCTCCTGAAGTTTCAAAATCCACAATTAACAATTTCATATTCATAATGGTAAAGATCAATACATCTTCCTCAGGAAGAAACTACCATTTGCATAAATTTAAGGAGTACTTTAATACAGTGGTATTGTGGTAGCACACTCATGCCACTACCTCTCTTGTGAAATCTGACAATATTTGCTAGAAAAATGCTGATGAGTTTGTGGTTTCTTAAATTATTTTTACAGGCTCCACAAAACCGCTAGGCATGTTGATGATTACAGGAGAAACTTACCTAACCTTCAGAGAGTGGTTACACAGACATTGCCATTTTACATTTTACAAAGATGGACATTCAAGGCCAATGGAAGCTCACATCACTTTTCTCTCCAGAGTAATGAATTGTGTTGATTTTTTTTTTTTTTAATTTATACTCTGCAATAGAATATTACCCTGTAGAAAAGCTACTAAAGGAGCCAATGCTTTTCCTTTAAAAAAGCAATACCTTCTAAAATTCAATGTATTTAAAAGGAAAGCTAGATCCCAGGATGCAAATTTGTCAAATGTCTTTCCCTGGTGTCTAGTGCCATCTTTTTGCATTTTGGCAAAAATATGAAACAGAAAAATATTCTTGGTTTTAATTTCTCATCACTGGATCCTTCTATTACTTGCTTGAACTGAGTTAAGTTACTAGAAAGTTATCTATGAGCTAGACGACTTTTCCAAGCATTTGACGCCAAGTGTCACAGTCAGCCTTTGGCATTAGAAGTAGATTCCGTAACAGATATGTAATAGCATGGGATTGTTTATGAGCTTGGATGGAAATAAAGGAAAACTCAGAGCTTGCAGAAGATATGACTGATGCTCTCTTTTTTTCAGAAAATACAGTAACTCTTCATGAAAGATTGCAGAAAGCATTTTGAAATAGGATGCACAAGCAGGAAGAAAAAGAAAAAATCCACATGAGCTTTTTTGGAACTGGAGATAACTTAGACCACAGATGATAAAGGTACAAATGGGGTAGCACAGTCGGCAGTTTGATCCATTTAGTCTCGGATCATTATGATTATCTAATTATGCTCACCACATACATTAAATACTTCTGATCTGTAGCATAGACACCATGCCCCCTTATTTATAAAACTCTTTATAGCAGAGACATTCCAAAAAGTCCAACTAACAGTTATGTTACTAGAAATACTAATATTTGCTATTTCCATTTATAAAGGAAGGATTAACACCAATATTAAAGAAGGAATGGCAACAAGCAGTTAAAATTAAAGTCTTTGATCTTTGCCATGTGACTCATGAGGCCTAACTCTGTAACACACTGCTCTGAATCTATTAAACAATTCCATATTTGTAGACTGAAAGGGTGTTCAGTGCTTTTTGAAGTACAAGTCACCTCAAAGCGTACAAAGCAGACCGCAAAAAAAGAAGCAGTCAAAACTGCTAGCCACATCAGAAAATATTAGGGAAAGTTTAATGTTTTGCTGAATTTCCAAGAAAAATGCTATGGTGAGAAAAGATACAGCATTTCAAAGCAGCTGGTTCACTGGTAGAGCTAGGATTTCTGCACACTGGAAAAGCAAATGTAAAAGGAAATTTTCCATAACTGTATAAATGAACAGCATCCACCCTCCAAAAGGCAATATGCTGTTAGCTTCTGACACATTGATGCTGTATTATTATCAAGGATTTTTCTCAGTTGTGGCAACAGTAAGCAGCAATTTTCAGACTTTAAAACTAGAGACAGGCTGTTAAACACACACTGTTCTCCAGCATTCTTTTACTTACCATCTAGTTTGTATTTTTATTATGAATACTGTGTTCAACTTGTAATTTTCTAATCAATGGAAACTGCAAAATACTGATTAATCTAAATGATAACATAATTATAATGAAATCAGATGCGCCACTGATTGAAGGCAGACACAATCTGAAGAGAGTGACTGGTGCCTTAAAAATGGCAGTCTTAGAATAACAACAGGGAACCTAAAAGGATTTTTAATGCTAATGTTACAGTTAATAATTAAATCCTATGACATGCAGCTATTCAGAAAGATACACGGAAACAAGATTGGGGTGGAGTTTTTTGGCACAGAATCTCTTAATTCTCTGTCTAAGAAGATAGACAAAGGAAAAATAATTCAATAAAAGATTTTCATTATTAAAATGTTTTGTCTACCTCTCTCTCCAAATCACTCCAACTACGTCTTCTATCAAGATCTCTTGAAATTTCTGGGTTGTTTTCTGACCTGGTAAAGGAAATCTAGTTTCTCCCAAATTAGCTTTTGGTCCTCTGGAAAAAGAAACACATACATCTCTGATTGATCTGGAAATCATAAGACTAAGTTAAAAATGATGGGGTAGGCTTTTTCTTTTTTTTAAATTGGTTCTGATTTAAGTTGGGCTTTTACAACTCCCATCATTTCTTTTCATTCCATGTATCTAATGATGTTTTCTTTTTTTTACCATTTTTAAATGATTAGTGATGTACTCAGGGGACGATTTAAGAAGTCATAGCATTCTTTAAAAAAAACAACCAAACAAAAGGAATGAACCAAAACCTTAGACTAGAACGATGTGGCAAAAAGATCACTAAAACTAGCAACGCTGTAGTGTTAACTTTCAAAGAAAGCAACATTTTTGTAGTTTGGCCCTTCTAGATTCCATGTTTTAAAAAATATCAGCGACTGAACTTTAAAACAGATGTAACTAAAAGTTTTAAGAGACTATGTTCAATCCAAACATAAATCCTCTGTAAACTAACAAGGGAAAAAACCTAACCAAACCAAACTTATCCATTACGTTGCTGTTTTGAAAATGAGGGACCAAACACCACAGCTACAGAAGAAAAGCCTAAGATCACAAATCACTGAGCCATGCACATGCTCTATTGTGGCAGTTCCACCCCATGTCTGCTTCCAAGCGACACATATCATTCTCCCTTCCTTATGTCCTAAGCTGTTTGATTCAGACCATGGACATGGGAAATGAACCTCACTCTACATTTTGTTCACAGACATGCACATTTCAACTGTGCCAGAAAAATGTTTGTAATGCAGGTAGCATATCATAATGTCACAGAATGAACTTCCCACCTCATTTATGTATTTCTTCCCTCCTCGACCAATTCCAATGTAAGTAATTTAATTCCCACTGCCTAAATTCCCTTTTTGGTACCTGAATACCATATTAGTGTCTACTACCTTACACCAAAATGCAGAGTAACTGTACTGTCACAGAAATGAGAAAAGGACCCCAATTACAACCGTATGAGCACTTGGATGTTGCAACAGGCTTTTGATCCACTCTTTTATGTTGCTCATTACTCAAATTCCCTTAGGGCTTACCCTTTTTTTTTTTTTGCTATTTTGGTTTTTACTTCAGCCTCCAGTGGGTTTTAGATTGAGGTTCCTAAGTTTACATAACATCAGTTAGGCTCTGATTCAAAGGTGTCTTATCTGATTGTATAAACAAAAGACTGAAGCAATTTTAAATTTAACTTATCTAAGTCTTATTACAGAGCAGTGTATAAGAAATATAGATAGGTCATTTTTATAATATGATTGTTTGATGTCAGCAAACTGAGCATGGTGATGATGCATGTTGAATTTGCTGCTCATGCACATTTTATAGATGCTTTCCAATGCTGGAAGAATGTGAAGAATTTTGACTAGTGAAGTAGACCAAAAAAACTATTGTCCATCTGCCTAGGTCATGTGCCTCTATAGCAAATTATTTTCAAGGTACAGATAACTTGGAAGCCATTGAATACTTACACCTGAACAGATTTTATTACAAGAAATACTTAGGGATTTCCTGTGTTCAGAATAATCACTGTCTGTAGCATTTGTTATCAGTAGCTGAAGTTCCACACTGCACTTCCAGCCCACTCTCTTTTTCTTTTTAGAGCCTCTATTATCACTATTAGAGTAATCTGTAATCAAATGTAGGCTAATCACTCTCATACAAATACATTATACTGAAAATTGCCTCATGTGAAGCCTGAGTTTTCTGAACTTATCTTGTATCTCCCATAACATGAAACAATTAAAGATGTGCTGCATTAATTTTACTAATCTTTAATAGATGATAATTGGAATTAGGTCTCCAAAGGGAGGGTTTGAGTGTGTGTTTACCAACAGAAGAATGACAATGATTGATCAGAAACAAAACCAGAATGCTTAGTCTAATTACTTTGTTGGTTATCTGAATATAACTCACATTTTATTTAAAATTGTTTGTCTAGAAAAACAAGATTGCCACTGGAAACAAGAAATCCCTTAGCTTTCTTCTTTCCACTGGCAATCTGCTAACAGCAGCAAATTACATTCAAATTGCACATCAACTAGTATTAGTATTAATTGTAAACTAACCTCAGTTCACTTAATTGTGGGCATAATGAAGTATTACAATTAGCCATAATATATTATTTAAATAAGAAATATCAATATTATTTAGAGCAGGTGCCAATTACGGCAGGCAGTGAAATATGCCACCAAAAAAGATTTCAATTAGAAATTCAATTTCAGCAAGGACAAAGGTCCCTGTCACTCCGGTAAAATGGCTAACAGCGCTAATGCACGTCACCACAACGGGGGAAGGGAGGCTAACTTGGAGCTCACCTGCATTCTGCACTATGGATTTCACTATGGAGTTCTGGAGAGGCATGTTACAGACACAACTGCAGGCTTCTGCAGAACAGGTTTATACAGTGCTGTACAGGAAAAAGAGATCACTACACAAGCCCAATAGGTTTAAGATGCTAGTATACTGGTTTTTGATCTTAAAATTACCTGTGTCAAAGTCTACATTTCCTATCTGTGTGGTCACTACTGTTTGAAATTCTCTTTGCTTAAGAATATGATAAATACAAACATAGTTTTCAATGGACTTAGGTGCAAAAACTGTAGGGCTAAATACTTACATGCCCCTTTTTCAGTATTTTAAAACTTTCAAGATTCATTTCTGGTTTCTTATTCCAGTTCTCTGCAGTTTCGAGCAAAGTAGTAAAGGCTGAAGTTTAAATCCCCACAGACACAAATTTTGATTGAAGATGCTTAGCTCTCCTAAGAAAAAATGTATCTAGTTTAGTGTATCTACCCCCAGTTCTCTATCAGGATCAGGGCATTCACTCAAAATACTCATGTCAAACTTAGTCAGATAGAGTAACCAATGTTTTTGCCAGAATACAATTGTCTTTCAAGTAAAGACATCGCATCCAGCAGAATAGTATCTGCCAAAGTGGAAACAAGCTGCATCTATAAAGCAACCTAGACTAATTTACACTAGTTAAACATTATACTAAAGATGACTTATGTCCGAGCTGCCAAAATCTAAATTTTTTCACTTTCATGCATCCTCACTGGTTCACATCTCAGTCTGTAAAATTATAAAGCAAACTTAGCAACTTGAGGTTAGCAAAACATGGAATATCTCAGGGGGAAAAGTCAAAGTAACAAATATGTTCTCTGTGTTCTAAGCTTCCTAGAAATGCTACTGGGTTATGTTGGACCCTAAAATTGGGGCTGTCAAATGAATGTTGCAAATCACAAAACATGGAAAATTAAAAGAATCACTGATGCTAAGTATTCAAAAGCATTAGTAGTCAGTTCCCGGCATCATGTTGCAATAACATGAGGTAAGGAAAAGATTTTGATTAGCTAGGAAAAGTTGAAGAGAAAAATTGCAAGCTGAAATATGCTGCAAGTATGCTCAAGTTTCAGCCACAGGCCCACAGTGATAGAACTTTTCTTGCTGTACATTAAGATAATTTCAGTATACTACAATTATGTGCCTAATTAAAATTAAGAAATTAGAACACAGTTAAAAGGAATGATATTTTGCTCACAGCTAATTTCATTAAAGTATTAATGAACGGGACTCATTTTATGGCTAGAGGGCAACTACTTTCTGCAAAGTACTTCCATGCTAGCTAATTTATTCATGCATGAAAAACAATCCAATGAGAAATGAGCGAGCCGGGAACTGCTGGTCCTAATTAAAATATTTAAAACACCATGTCTATTCTGTTCCATCTAGCCAAAGACCTAAGCTAGGAGCCAGCACGATACCAATTAGCATGGAACAAGCAAACACACAACACCCACAGGTTCTGATTAAAGTGCATATTATTGCACCATACAATATATTGTTCTACACATGTATGTAAATGTTTAATTAACCCATGTCTAAATCTCTGTAATGTTCAGAAATGGATACTTTAAATCCTAAACAAGTGACACTCAGACTGCATGATGTTCACTTTTATTTATCACAACGCTTTCTCAGCAAACTCATTGGTGTCATCTTGCAATTCACGCAGTAATGTATTTCTGAAGGGAGGGAGGGGAGGCAGAAGCAGAGGAGAAAAAAGGAACAGGCAAAAGATTTTCTTCTCTGCATTTTAGACAGCAATGAGATTGCTGGTTGCCAAAGGCTTGGAAATGGAACGCAATCTTGGGTTAGCCTCAGGTAATACAATATTTTTCATTAATAATTGAAGGAAGAGCCTGGGACTAAACCCATTTGTCAGTCTTGGACGGCAGCAACAAAAACAAAATAAAAATGCTTCCTTTATAAACCAAAGAGCTGTTTGTGGGGGAAGAACCCAAGGGATGGTTCCCACTAGAGAAGAACACTGTAAAGGCTTAGAGAGAAGTTGGAGTCTTGCAAACTTAGTAGAAAGCAGGATCAGAAAACCAGAAAATGCTCTAAACTTCACACACAGATGAGAAAAATCTGAGTTCAAGGAGGCTTGAAAAAGCAGAAATTTGCCTCAGTTTGCACCATAATAGGTCTTCCTTTTTGAAAAGTTTCTAGGGTACTTTTCCCCACTCAGTTAATCTTCAAGCATTTTGTGAGAAATCTGGCTCCCCACAGAGTTTTTTCTTCCCCTTTTCTATTCTGTTCCCCTACAACACTCATACACCAGTTTCTTCATTAAAGGCAGCGAAGGAAAGACATTAAATAGCCTTCCCTTGCTCTTTCTGGCTGATTGGGTAGACTTACTTCCACCCTTCCCTAGCTGACAAGCTTTGCAACCTGTTGATAGAAGTGTCAAATTAAAAAGAACTCACAGTTGCCAGAAATCCCACTAGAGCAGCTCTAACAAAAATTTTCCTATTATGAAACCATGGAAATCTGCTAGCACAGCCAGTACTCATTCAAATTAATGTGTGCTCAATCTTCATGCACTGGCTGTGGAGTGGCAAGTTAGTAAGACAAGAGTAACAACACACATTCTGACTCTTCTCATTGTCAGGTATTTAGTACCCTGAACTTGGTTCTCACCCTTCCTTTAGAATATCCAAGAGGAACCTACCTATCCTGCTACTCATGCTGAATGAGCAGAGCCTTGTTTCCATGTGGAGCAATTTGCAGCACAATTCCCTCAGAAGACACTACCGACTAAAGAACGGTTTGCAAAACAGTGAAGAGTGCTTAAACAGCCATAAGGAGTGTGTACTAAAGCCATATATAATCCTATAGCTTCCTAAAATGTCTTCAGTCTCCACATATGTATTCTGGTCTATTCCATCAATTTAATCAGTGAGCTACATTATATGTACCATTCCAGTCTCTATCCTCTGTTCAGTCTATCCACTGCCACAATAGCACAAACAAGTCAGATTCAGGATTTGGCTTGGCATAACAGGCAGAAAGATGACTTAAGGCAACCTCAGTCCATCCTCATCTTCTATTATTCTTGCATTCAGCATAGTGTCTTGTCAAGTATGTGTCTCAGGAGCAATGCTTAATAATTTTCAGACATCATCGTTATTATAGGTTTATTGCCAGCTAATGCTGTTTCTCTTTGTCAGTATTTTTAGTGCCAAACTGGAAAACCATACGAATAGGTCCCCTAGTTCCATAATCTAGAGCCTGGAAAAAACACTTTCACAGCCCACAGGAGACTAAAAGTTGTTGTGGTTTCCCCCCGCCCCTGGACCCTTTTAAAACATTAGCTACAACATCACTGAGTGGTAATACATTTGGGACCCTTGGAACTCTATACATTTAAGATAAAATCATGTCTAATGCTAAATAATTCTGCTGCCTGTCCTGTTATACTTCACCAGGGATCCACTTAAAAAGATCTTGTGTCCCATGGTAACCACTGAGGGAATTTTACTGCAAATGACTCCACATGGAAACACGACTCTGCTCATTCAGCATGACTGGCAGGATCAGGACCAAAGAAAGCTCTGGGTTTTTTCTTCTTTTCTGATTTGCCCCATATAATCGAGAGTGGGTACAAATACTCATAATACGCAATACTCACAATATGTAATTGGCTTCATCACTGTTGAAGAGCCTCTCTGTTATTCAAACAGCCCATATACCAAAAGCTTTCATCTTGCCTCAAACTCTGGTTGAAGTGAAGGAAGTTCTTCCAAAAGTCTGTGGACTTTTTGTCAGTAAGGTACGGTCTCTTTGCAAAGACCTAATTTTTTCCTTAATATTTGCAATGCAATTTGAATAGCCTCTGTATGCAGCATACAGGGATAAATGTCACCGCTCCAAATTACTGTTGACAGACAAACCTCTGAAGATCATAAAACATTGCAAACACAATGTTTATCAGAGACGCCTGATTTTCTGCATTCTCTTCTTAGACAGCACTTTCATTTGTGTTCTAAATTAAGCAGCATAGGTTAATTTCAACAGTCTCAAGTAGCAGGAGCAAAGAGCAAACTTCAAAGAAGATACCACATTTTTATGCATCTTTAGCCAGACAAACATTAGTCCTTTTCCCTATCCGAAGCAGCTATTCTAAAGAACATTAACTTACTGTTTTCTAAATATGCAGATGTTCTGTTGTCATAGTTCCATAAAGTAATGAACAGCTTCTTAATATTTAATAAACCTTGCATGCTGTCCCCAGGCAGGGAACATAGACTGTTGATAGCCAGCTACTAAATGTCCATTAAAATACAGCATCTCTCCTTAAAAGGTGCTTAACAAACAGCTTATATCACCTGCAATGAAATGTGAATTGTTTTGGTCACAAAACTGAAATACTCTCACCCTACAAGAAATCTAGATAGGTAGCAGGGAAAGCTGGTACTTCCTGCACTATATTCTGACTCAGATAAAATCTTCACCCTGTGACAAATGCTTGTCACTCGTGCCATTCAACACAGTCTGCAGCATGGCTAAATGACAGACCAACAGACTTGACATTGCCAAAGAATGCTACAGAGAAGCTATTTATAAAGCTGCTTCCTGAGCATCTTGTTTATTGTCTCTTGTGTGCAGAGCAAGTTATAACGTATTGCAATAATGATCTTCACTAATTTGATATATAGAAGTCATTAATACAGAACAATAACGTTTGTGCACTTTAGTACTGGCTTTTTGTGTTCTAAAAGCAAAAACTAATGCTAATGAGATTTGATAGAACCAAGGAAAACCATTAATGCAACTAGGACTAAATGTTGCCCTTTGTTTTGCTGCCATACTGGGGGTGCACCTATGCATTGGATTCTGTGCTGGACTTTGCCAGATGGCCTTGCAAAGTGTAAGATGTGTCAAAGTGCTGTGTAAGAAAATGCTAGGCAAATTGCAAGAAATTCCTAACTACTCCTGCCTGATCAACACAGGTGTGCAAAGGCCACAGGAACAGAGCTGTTACGTATCTGCACTTAGTCAGTAAAATCATCTTTGTCACCTGGCTCTGCTCACAAATATCCCTACACTGTCAAGACAGCTGTGACAAGTTTGAAATAAAAGTAAAAAGCCACATTAATATCAAAAGACAAAACTGAAGTAATCGGAAATAAATATGGAAGCTAATTATTCCACCAAAGCCCAGCATAGCTGGCAGAGTTTGGCTCCGGCTTCAGAGGCAACACAGAAACAGGAAAAGGATAAATAAGGTGCTTTTAATTGAAAAATTTAAAGAGTCTTTAAAACTGATCTCAACTAGTTCTGTAAGAATTTGCGGGACTGAACTTTGGCTTTTTAGGCTGTACTTCTTGGTGTCTAATTGGTTCGATGCCTGAAGAGCAGGAACAAACATGATAAGAGAAAAGCAAGCTGTCTTTTGAAATCAAGAACCTCTTTGAATCTTGAATATCCCTTAAAAGTGAATTGGATCCAGCTAGCTAGTCCAGCGCTTTTGAGTTACAGGAGCCTAAGTGGGCTACATTTATTAATTTAAAAGGTCGCAATAATTATAGGGTCAATCTTTCCTAGATAAATGCACATGGAATACAAAAAAAACCCTCACATGTATTCCCTGCAAGAACCCAAACATAAAAAGGGAAAAAGTCTGTACAAGACATTACTGATTTATTCTTCCACTGATCAATATATATTGGTCATTCTCTGCAGCAGCATGTGATCATATGAACCTGGGGTCATATCAATATGCAAGCCCTAACTGACTAGGAAGCAAATTTGAATTAAAAATATTCTAAAAGGCTTTTACTCTCACATATCTGTGAAACAAGCAAGCATCGCACACTGCAAAGAAAGAGCACCTGCTAAATAAATCCAAAATAATAATAAAAGTTTATATGTTGTATTTCTTATCAAAGTACCACCATCCCTTATTTCTCATTAAGATTTTGACACATCTGTTTGCATAAACAAAAACCTAAATATAACTGCATATTCTGAATACACTCCTACTCTAATGAGCTTTATTCAACCTATGGAGCCTTTAAACTTTTAAAAAGGTGTGCAACAGTAGCTTTCCTGTGATATTCTCAGAGATGTAGTTTTGAAATCAGGATGGCATATTTGCTCCCGGCCTTCTAATCAAGAAGAATATAACTGAATATAACAATTTGAGTTATTCATAGGTATTACATTGCAAGAGAACAGACATGGAGAGAGTTTGCATGTTTCTGGGGAAGGAGGAAAAAGCAAAGGTCTTTTTTTCCCTTCCCATAGGCAAGGACACAGTTGTTCTGTATCTTTCAAATGAGGCATCTACTTTCTGATTTTATAGAGTAGCTTGAGTTGGATGAGCCAAAAGCCAGGGAACTTCAGATGTTGTGAGGAAATCATGGCATCAGCAAAGTTAATATTGAAACCACAAAATTGCATTGTAGCTGGGTTTTTTTTTTTTTTCTAAATATTTCAAAACCATTAAAAAGATGAAGAACCATTTTAGGAACTCCATTTTTATCACTCAGACATACTATGTCTGCTGTGGTACTAAGGCCTTGACTGTCAGCAAGAAACTAGAAAACATGCACACACCCAGAAAACAATCTGATCGTAAAAATGTCTATCTAGAGACTGACTGGCTTTTTCTTAACATACTAAGGGAAGCTTATAGAGAGATCAAACATCTCTCAAAGTTGATCAGACCTTGGTCCTTTCCTGCTAGGAGACACAGTGACAACAAATAACTATCACAATTGCGAAGTTCAGGCCTCAGTTTTCCCCACCTGTGACCTTCCAGCAACTGCTGGATGAAAATGCCCAATCAGCCATGTGTGGTAGGCTGAGGTATGGTATCCCACATGACTGCAGGCACCAACAGTTGAAGTAAGAGCACATATCTAAAAGAAAAGTTCTAAATTTCTCACAGCATTTTATCACCTGCCTGGTTGTGATTTGATAGCTTTAAAAATTTTAAAAAATATAAAACCTATTTTGTTTTATCCTTGAGCTTAAACTTTCATGAGGATTAGTATCTGACCCTGTCAACACCCTTAAATGAAGATCATATTTCATTTTTGTAAGAGTCCATATAGAGGTAGTTTCCTTTTCCTACCACAATGCTACAGATAATAAGTTCTTTCTGTTGAGGAACATTTTGGGGAGTATCATCTTCCAAAGTGCAAAATGTCTCAGAAATTAAAGAACTGCAAGTGCTGACTGGCTATTGATAATATTAGTTGTCAATAATTAATTTATCTAAGAAGATATCTGATACTTTATTTAGAAAATAATTAATTATTCCTATAAACAATCACTAAAAATATACACATGCTGCATAAACTGGAGGTGCCCTGAGCTATGATCCAAACAGTAAGCCTATCAGAGGAATATGTCAACAAGCCTGTCATCAAAATAGACCACTCCACCAGCCACAGATGCTGCAATCTTATTATAACTTGGATTAACTTTAAAAAAATATAGATAACCACTACTAGAATTTTAAGTAGTAAACAGCTTTTTTTATTATTATTTTGATATCACAAAAACCATTACAGACAACCTTCCCCATCTGAACAAAAGGACTTTACGTATGTACTGTAACTCTTTTCTCTGTGGGTTTGAAATTACACACAGTAGTGCCAAAGGTAAGTCATTTCTAGAGGTTTAATACATTTCTGAGGGTTTTTTTCTTTTTCTCCCTCTTGTGAAATATATTTGTGGCCCACAGCAATCACTTTAGACTTTTTAGACACGTCCAGATAGAGATAGATGACACAAGTAATCTACTTATCTTCCTTTTCCATCACCAATAAAAGTGACAGCCTGCCTAATTAGGCCTAATAAAGCAGCAGCCAAGAGAGGGGCTCAGCAGCGATCTAAAGAGAAATGGCATTGACCCACAGATACAGGTGCCGCCTTGAGGCAGTACTGGTATTGCTTTATCTTCAACACATTACAACTAGCTCATACCATATTCAAATGCAAGTAGCATGTTTTTCTCCTCAATTCTTAGATCAAGAACAAAAAAAAAAAAAATTCATCTAATCAAAAAAGGCACTGACAATTTTTCAGCCTCACATTAAAAGCAGAGTCATTCAGAACAGTGCACTCCATATTCTATTTTATAATATTACTTTAAGCTATTTCTTTGAATCCCAGACATTTCTTTGTTAAGAAGGAAAATCAAAAATTCATCAGAAGTAGTTCTCAGGTTTTTTCCTTTTTTTCCCCACCCCTTTTTTCCTTCCCCCCTCCCCCCAACAGGGCTATTGCATGGGGTTTTTAGCTGGAACCAACATTTATAGAAGTTAGGGATCCTTAAGCAATTATTAGCGGTGAGAGTTTGACACGCCTGAGAGTTGTCAACAACTGACTTTAAATAAAGTGGAAGGAAAGGGAAATAAACGGTGCTCTCAGCAAAATTAATACATAGCCTTGCAAATTAAAGATGTAGTGTTTTTTAAACAAGGAAAAAAAGTGAACTTTGCATGAAACAGCATTTTAAGTATATCTTTGTAAAAATTATCAGCTTGTCAAATGGCATGAAAGCAAATCAAGTCTGCAGCTACATGCGATATTTCTACATTTGCTCAAAAACAAAACAAAACAAAATCTTGGTTTTTTTGTCTGCAAGTATTCTTCATTCTTATTAGCCCAGATTGCTGAAGGCTGTTTTTGTTCAACTAGTACTGGAATACCACCACTTTCAGTACATTCCTTACTAGTGAAGGGTTTGTACCAGGAGAGTTGAACACACAAAGGACTTTACTTCAAATTATTATTCAAGTTTCTGCCTTTTCTGAATGAAATGCAAAGGCTACAGTTCTGTGGTCCGGAAAGGTTGTAAATGTTTTGCATAAGAACACCCCAAGTGCTCTACCTCAAATGCCAGCTTGTTATTAGTAACACCAGTGATACCTGTCCTGACAATGTTTGTGTTTGCTGTTCAAAATAGATGCATAGTACTGTGAGTGAAGTAATCTTCTTTCATTAGAGAACTATTGCTTTGAAAATATGCAGTAGTAGTCTGTGGAAGTGACTGTCATAATATATCATAAAAAATAAGGCCACTGGAGGGAAAAAAAAAAGAGAGAAAGACAATAGACTATAACAATATCCAACTAACAAATTTTGGAAGGAGACAGACTCCTAGTTTAGGGCATTAACTAGTCTACAAGCACCAAGAATTACTGAAAAACACCCTTATTTTTTCTTTTGTTCCTTAATAATGGACCAACTGATAAGCATGTTTGCTTACTAGGAACATTCTGGTTCAAATCCAAAAGACTTTAAATTTAATCCAATTTCCATTTACCTTAATAGCCTTGATTCAGATTTTTTAAGATCACAGGAGAAGAATGTTATAGAAAATTAGACCACAGAAAAAGCTGACTGGTTGTGGATGAGAATAGAAATAACCACACTGACGTTTTCTATCGTTTTTCCACCATATAAAATGACCCTTCAGCATCCAAGGCATTGGATTACACACTAGTGGGTGCCAAAGAGCAGTTTTACTTCTAACTAATTAAGCTTAACTTGTTAGCAGAGTCCTTCTAAAGAAAGGTTTAACTAATCTCATAGTTATTCTTTACATTTAAATTCTTACATAGCATAAAACTAAACAATATTTTCCATGCTGACACTTTTTTTTTTAGTAGCTGAGAACATAGGCATACTGACAGAACCACTTACATGTACTGGCAAAATAGGTCTGCCACCAAAAAGTTAATACCATCAACATGATGAACACAGAAAAAGCATAAAGCCACGTGAATGACAAAACACATTTCCCCCATTGGTTAACATTAAGAAACTGCTGCAAGTTACTCAACATGGTCAGCTTTGAAACCACTCAGGGGAGGAGGAGAATTCCTGTTCTGTTAGGATCAACTACCAGAATCACTCAAGCTACTGATAATATCAACTCTTTTGCAGTAAGTACTTGCAGGCCTCAGACTCCTACCTCAGAATGTTCAGTTAAATTACAAAAAAATTGTGTATCTAGGCTGAGCAAAAGCCAAAGGATTTGCTTAATGAAAGCTCCTTGCAAAAACAAGAGCATCTTTTGTCTGCTTGTATATCCATCCACCTTTTGGTTTTAGTGGCCACTGTTGTCTCTGGTTTCCTATTTTAAAGCAGTCATTTTGCACAGAAGTTCTGGGGAGCTGTCTAAAGGGATCAAGTGGAGGGGTTGTAGTGGCTTAGCAGCATAAATTCAGATGATCTTAACAGAGAGAAAATAATCCCTCACCTTTAAATTCAAACATCAAGAGTCAACCTGTCATTCCACAGTTAATCTCTCTGGTTTAGGATCCTTGGCAAAAGAGGAGGACCGAGGAAAAAGAGGAGTTACCCACAAGTAATGGCTCTGCATAATTGGAGGGACCAGGAATTAACTCATTATATTTATTGCTTCTTGTCTTCTCCACGTTATGAAGAGAGTTATTCCTGCTCCTTTTACATCATACCGAATTTGTTATAAAAGGGAGCCAGGACTTCTTCCATAAGGATGTGGAAACAGCCCAGAGCAGGCAAGCACAAAGTCAACATTGGCATTTCCGCAGGGTCTGAAGAGTTGACAAAGGTAAATGATCCAACAGCACTCAGAAGGCAGAGGTTTTTGGATGAGGAGGGCACCATTCTGGGTCACTTCAAGAATCCTAAATCTGGGGCACGGAATCAGTTATGTATTTCTTACTACCTGCATGCCAACTGTGCTTACTAATGGCGCTGGTCTGCAAAATAAACACCCAACCCTTTGCTAACTCCTCATTTGAACAGACCCCCACAGTATTGAGGGCAATTGTGCTGACACCAGAGGAGAGATCCACCTCTGTACCAGCCCTTGACACTGTGGCATATGCTGGCTCAGCAGTGCTACCTCAGTCTGAATTGGTAATAGACTGACATAAAACCCTTAACCCTTAATGAAGTGAAATAATGTGATTTGCTGAAAATGCTGGCCCTTCTTTTTATTATTATTATTTGAAAAGAAGTAACAGATGTAGGTCAGGTTATGAACATAACAGATGAACAGCATTACACTGCCTCACACTGGTCAAAGCTAAAATGCTCTGTTGGGACTCTTCCACCTGCAAGTTTGCAACACGCAACATCTTACCTATTTAAGACTGGTTTCCACTTCAGTGCATTCATGATAGAAGGTTTATCATTATATAAATATATGGGCCAATTGGGCATAAAAAAACATGCACATTGTCTCAGGTGTTTTAAGACTGGAAGTTTTAGTTATCACTAACAAGTACAATTTAAATGAATCAGATCCTATTAGGAATTACTTGCTGCATTGATACCCTCTTGTGAATGAGGCCATAGCTCCAGAAGTACAGTGAATTTCACTGCCAGATCCTGCATTAAGAAATGGAATTCTCCTGCACCAGCTTTCAAAGACACTACAAAACTTCATGACTTGACTGAAACCTGATGAGGATCTGATCTCTTGAAGAGCTGGCCCAAAAGACATCTCTTAGCACATTCTGAGACAAAGTTAACTTTAAGGTTAGTATGCTACAAGTATTTTGTTTGCTGATGCCTTCCAAAGACACAACACTAATTTTAGTTGAAAATAATCCTCAGCCTCTCCAGCAAGCCGTTGCTTTCTTATTTTTTAGTCCAAGGAATTATTCACATAAGAAAAATCTTGAAATTGAAGTTGTGAACTGTGGTAAGTAGGAAGGAAAAGGAAAAGCTTTTCATCAACTCAATTCATTGAATCATTTTTTTTTATTTTATTTGGGTCTCAGATTCACACTCCATGATACCCAGGCAGCAAATTCCTTTGGCTTTGATTTCAGTAGGTCCTGGTTAAGAATCAAAAGGCCATCTCCTACAAAATTGTGAAAGTACATGCTTATGGTTGAATATGTGACTAGTTCCTCCGATGGCAAAGATTCTTCCATCTGAAGTTAAGCAAACATGCTTCGTTAGATTTGATTTCTGTTGCACATATCATTATCAGGAACAAATGATGAAGAAGGAGGTCTAGATGAAACTGATGAGTAATGCCAAGTGGTTTTCTGCATGTTCTTGTCTCACCTATATCTTTCCTAAGTCTGTCTCTACATCACCTCACGTCAAGCTAAAAAAGTATGTAAGAGATTGCCAAAGATAAAGTTAAGATAAGCTACTATAGAAAGCATACTAAAAATTGTCCTGTATTTTGTATCAAACATATTAAAATCCCATTTCATGCCCACAGAAATATACATTCTTCAAATGCCTTGTACACTTACTTGCACTTCATGGCCCTGTACCTCAGAGTTCAAGGGCACGAGTATAAGAAGATACAAGGCTATATATTTATGAATCCATAATGTGTCAGCTTTTTCTTTTTTTCTCTTCTCTCTTTTTGCGAGGGATTGGGCAGGTCTTCTGGAGAGGCAGATATTTGTAACAATGCCCTGAGGGTTAAATAATGAAGTTGAGGGGGGGAAAAGTTAGGTCAACCTGCATAGTTTCATATGGCCTTAGTGACCAGTATGGAGCTGATCACCACAGCTAATGATTACACAGAGAAAAAAATTCCCCCAGTGCTCTGTAAGTAAATAGAAAATGCTAGCCTTAGCATATTCAAAGGAGCATTTTAGCATGCAGTCATTAAGTTATCTCTTGGTTATTTATTTCTTCTGCTTGTTATTAGCTGTGTGAAGAATATTATTCTAATTATGTCAGCCCAATCAGCAGTATTGCATGTCCAGGCTCATTTCCATTAGTTTGAGCTTTGTCTTTCACACTGTGATACTAATTCAATGAGACATCAAACATTTAAATCGACCCAGGATGCCGAGGTCAGGCAGTTTTGCCCTTCCACTCTATTAGCACTCGAGTGTAATTGTGTTTGTCACTCCCCGCATGACTAATAGTATCAGGGTGACTATCAGAGCACAAATGAGCAATGCACTAATATATTATTTTGTTCTATAATATCAATATGTGTTTATTCAGTGGTTGTGTTAGCCAAGTTGAAACGTTCGCTTTAATATAGTAACCATAAACTGTTCACTTACACAGAGGCACTCACTCATACAATTACTTTACAGCAACAGAATTTTTACTTTGCAGCAACAGAATTTTGCTTAAGTGAGAAAAATGAAAAAAACCTCACTTTAAAAATAAGCTTTCAGAGATACAGCTTTGCAACCTCAATTTGGCCTAAAAGCATCAGTAAGACTATGCTTAGTTCAAACACAGAGCATATATAACAATTTGCAGTGTATAAATATAAATGTATAATGGCTATATTTAATCAGAGAGCGCATAAACCATTGAAGCAATTTAAAAGAACATCTTTAAGAACAATTGCTAAAAACCTTAAAGCACTAGGCCTTCAACTAGAATATTTAGATACCTGAAGAAAAGGAAACCAAGGGATATCCTTTACAATGGTGCAATCCACTACAGAATTTCAGCATGCAGTTGAAAGACGCAGGTAATCACCAGCTGATGCTGTACATGTACTTAAAGCTACACATTTACCTTAATAAATTCCTGAAAGGGAGACATGATAATTACCTCAAAACTTACATAAATGTGGAAAAAGGAAGGGAAAAACCCCAAAACCATATTAAAAACCCTAATTATTAATTCATAACATATGATAATTATAAAATCTGATAATTTCAGAAAAATTTAATTTTGCTCTCCTCAGAGCAATAAAGCCTCTCAGTACTTAAATGCTGCATCATTTCTTTAACAGAAAACTATTCTGAAGGTTTCAGAATAACTAAAACTATCAGTGTCCTTATGCATTTCCATTTTGGTTTACCTTTCAAGACAAAGTCAAATTTATTCTTTATACTTTCTAGGGCAGAATTTGCACCAGTGTCAGGGGAGGCTAGCTTTCACCTATAGCATTTTTACTTTTGCACTTTCATTCTCCAGTGCTGAGAAAAGAACACATGATGCCTTTTTGTGCCAGTTTAAAAAAATGCCAACAGTCAAAAATATTACTTAATGCTAGCATTACATAACTAACTCAATCAAGGTTTGAGGGGGAAGCTTTTTTTTTTTTTGTAAATTGAACAAACACAACTTCCTTCTCAATAGTATACAGTGGCTTTCAACATTTTTAATGCACTATATAAACTTCAGAGAAAATAATTAAAACTTTTGTCATCTTAAATTACATCCATAAAAAAAAATCCTAAGCAAAAAACAAAACAACAACACACACAATAGGTCAACTCTGGGAGCCATCTGGCAAAACTTGGGGATGTTTTGTTGATTGTCATTGTGTATGTGCACCCCTGCCTAAAGGCAGGGTTTCAATATAAGACTTGAATGTATGCTAAAGCGTACGCTTACGTCTTTAAGTTTCACTGACTCCAAGCAAGTATGTAAAGGTTTTGGTGAATCAAAATACAAAATTTGTTCTTTTGATTGATTAGAGATAACATGCTAAAAGCTCCAAGATTTGAAGACAGATTCTGAATATTAAGAAAGATGAATGACATCATCATCAATGTCTGCCTCCTCCAGGAAAGTACACTGTGTTTACATGTACAGTTGCCTGCTTCACACATACAGCTTTAAATGCAGATAAGATTCTTCACATGAAAATGTATTCCAGATCATGTCAGAAATTGTTTCAGAGGGAAATGTTTGTCCTGTGATGTTAACTAGACTAAGTAGCTTCTGAAATTTCAGATTGAATAAAATCTACTCAGTAAAATTCACTATAGCATGACAAGTTAGAAAAAACAAAGCAAACAAACCAATCCACCTGACCCAATCCTTTTCCTTCCCAATTGGTTTTATACTTCTTTCTTTTCCTCAGCAGGAACTAAAAACAAACCAAACCAACAAACCACACCACAAGATCTTCTGACTAGGGACCAGAGTACAGAGATTTAGAAGTGGCATCGAGCTACAGGAATAGTACCTGACCTGCAATTTGTTTGCACATCACTGAGTATTAGCAATCTGTACCCTCTTTGCATTCTCAGCTTGTGATGAATCTGCAGCAGACTAAATTTGGCATCATGCCCATTCTAACTTATATATCTTCTCCAAATCATAAACTTCCTAAACTAATGCTTCCCTGTGCAAAGATATTGGGAAGAGGATAAATCTTCAGCCTTAGCAGGCTGTTTTAATTCATTGAACCTGTGTGTGTTAACTGAAAAAAAATGGTCCTTATAAATACAGATCAAAGACACAAATACATTTTAACAGGTTTTTATTGACCTTTCACTATTTAAACATCCTCTAAAGAGAGTAGACACATCTAACTTCCTACCACATCACACTTTTTGTTTGTTGCCATTTTTTCAAGGGAATTGGAACATTTAATTGTTAACTTCCCTAATTTGTGCAGCACCATTCCTATTCATTTACATCTTGGACAAAACCTATATTTTTATTTAATCTTCGTGATTAATTTAATTCTTCAAGTTAAAAAGAAACACCACCTTTTATGGGATATATAACAGATGGGACAACCGCTTTCTAGCTTCAGTAAGAGTAGAAGCCCAAAAGCATTGTCCACCCTGACACTGATTTACAACAGTCTTGGATGAATTACTGAAAAGTACCTTTGTATCTCACTGATCCCTGTGTGTTGAAGACGTGCTATAAGCCACAAAGTAAAACTCAAGAGATGTATTTGTTTAAAGTATGTTTATTTCTCTACCATATAGATGCAGCAAATGTTTGTGTTCCTTTCTATGTGCTTGCCAATTAGGGTATTAGGTATTTCTAATGAGTAAAATCAGCTTTCTTTGCTTTGAGTTTAACTCCAAAGATTTTTTTTTTTTTTTAATCTTTGTCTATGACAAGCAATTGCTATATATGGTAGAGTTGGTGCATGCTTTTCTATCAAAATATTTATTTTGATAAAAGACAAGGAAAGTGTGGGTGTCAGGAAAAATGCATTTTCTGCCCAACTCTATTTATATATGTATATACACACATATGTGAAAAGTAAATGTACTGTTTTGCATACTTTGTTTTTGCCTACCCATTCATGGTAATTAAGCCCATGTGTATTATATTTATTCCCACGAGTTCAACCCTCCCTTTTGACAAATCAAATGATTAAACATGTACTTTTCTTCTAACAAGACTCTATGCAACACTAAACTACTGCCAGTTAGTTGCAAGAGCTTTGCAAGAGCTTTGCTTTTTATTATAAACACATTGCTTTCTTAAAAACAACCAAACATCCTTTTTTTTTTTTTTTCTTTCACTCATGCTCTGATAAGCAGCAGCTCTAAACAGACAGCATTATCCTTCCTACAGGGACAGCATTATCCTTCATTCAGCAACGTAACTTCTCTGTGGCAGCAGATGGACAACTGATTGCTTATGAGGAAGTTACACCAGAATTTTGAGGGTTATGCAGGTATCCCTAACTACACTCAGAGATGGCTGAGAAGTAATTATTCCATATGTAGTAAAATCACAGCACAAAAGAAACCATTGCCATTGGAAAGGCCTTACCTTACTAGAGAAGACACCTGCAGATTCCATGCCACAGACAGCAGGCAGTATAGGCAGCCTCAGAGGTTCCTGCCTAAAAAGTACAACACAAGGTTAATGCCACAACTTCCTGCTCATCCCCCAGTATGTTTTTGTTTCTGTTGGTTCCCATTTCCATAAGATTGGTTACTAATTCTTTAACTTTCTGACAAAGATGATGATTAGATTAAGCAGCCATTTGACTGCTAGGTCAGCTAGAATATTTGGATTCCAAGTCAGTGGTGCTTCAATGAAAAACCATATTCTGCAAATGAGTTGTGTAAGTATTCCATGTTTGGAAACAAAGGCTTTTCAAGAAAACCTACTGTCACTCTAGACATAAACAAGAGACTGGCAATAGCAAACTAAATGCTACTTCAAACTAAAATAATATGGCCCACTGGCATCAAGCTTATGGGCTAACAATGCAGATACTGTGAGAAACAAATACAAATGCTAGGAGGAGAGCTATGGTACAAATCTTTTGTCCACCAAACTGAACTAGGAAATGTTTGCTCCCATCACAGATAATCAAAGCTAACATTAAAACAAAGCCTTGAGTTCCTTTGAAAATTCTTTATAAAGACTACAGTAGTTACAACTTGAAGTAACTAAAAATCTGCATATTCTTCCTATTGATTTGTAAAAGAGACTCTCTGTGTGTGGAGGGAGTTCACGCACTTTAAACATTGCAGATTGGGGGACTATTTTGCTAGCCAAAGAGTGAAAACACAGCTTTGGGCATTCATCCTGTAAGACTTTTCCTTCCAAGAATAGATGAGGGGTTGGGGGGGAGCTGGGTAGAACAGACAATTTACGCATTCAAGTCCACTGTACGCCCTACTTTTATTGGGAAGGAAAGTGTCCACATTCTCCTTTTTATACTTTCTCTCAGTTCCACACAAGGTCAAGGCCTGAAGTTCCTTTATAACTTATTCATGACAAGTAAAAGATTGGCAGATCTGTTGACCAAATAGTTTGCAATAGTAGAGCGGCAGTACTATACTTGCAGTTGTCCAAGTCCAAGCACAACTGCTGAGTCTACAGCCCATCAGTATTCCATAGTGGAGCTGGGAGATGTACTATGCATGATCCACTCCCAAATTCCACACATTTTAGAAGAGGACATCTTTTAGATTTGGGGAAGATTACAGTTCATTTGAAGGATAAGCATAGGTAAATGTTAGAGGAAAGCTGGTGCAATGCAGACAAAATCATGGGTGTTTTTAAAGTAGTAACACAAGAATATAAAAGTCAGTAGTCTCAAATAATTTACTTATTACTGTCTGCTGAAAATCTCCATGCTTCAAATCCTTAACTAATAGTTTTCTGGTTAGAATGTATTAATATAACATGCGACTTACTACAGCTTTGAAACTCAATATCCATACATTTATATATCCATCTCCAAGATAGGAAAGATTTACTTCCTTGAAGTGAAACACACAGGTGTGACACTTCAAAAGGATTTGCCTTTATTTACCAGACAAAATTACAGACACATCACATTTGCAGTAGTGGCCCTGATTCTACTTTATGTGAGATATGTTGTCCCTTTGTTTGCTGCTGACAAGCGTAAAGAGCCACTTTCACTGCAGATAATAATGGTTAATTTATCACACAGAGCAGTGGCTGACCTCTGTGCGTCCCTGGCCTTCCATCACCTTCACACCTGCTCAAGCTAATTGTTAGAGCCAAGTGTAAATGAAAATCAACTGGGCTAATAATGAATGGAGGCCATTACTCGCAACAGCACGTTGCTTTACAAAGGTTTATCAAGCTAGGATATAACTAGTCCCTTAGTCACAGCTCCCTGTTTTACAAATGAGGATAAGGCAAACTCTTCAAGCCAGGAAAGAAAACCAGACAGTAAGGCAAAACACCTATGTTTGACACTGTTTTTATAGACCCTTAGCACAGCAAATAATATACTGACATTAGAAAATGCAAGCCAGAAATCCTAGTTCATAAAGCAACAGTAGCATTTTTAAAATTCTGGAGCAGGGGAAAGAATGTCCCCCTTACCCATTTAATGCGATACTAGTCTCCTAAGATTCATGGGTACAAGTATACTAATGAAGGAACAGGTAAACATAGGTGAAAATCCAACCCACAAGTCCCTCATAAATCATACCAGAGACTTTCCCGGTAAAGAGCACAAGACAACCTAGCACTTCAAAAAATAAATTTCAAGGAATGTTACATTGCAGGTACTTTTGCTCCAAATAGTTCAAAACAAAACCTAAAATTCCAAATAACTCCCTATCTTTGAGCAAATCCAAGCTCCTACATTTACATTCCTTTATCTTCAGACAATAAGAAATCATGAACGTATCCAACCACTTGGGCTCATAAATAAAAAATAATTGTAAAATTCAGGGGGGAGGTTGTCCATAACCTCAAAACTGAGAATATAGAACATATAAATAATTATGTAAGAGCTACTAAAGTCTCTTTAAGATCCCACCTCTATAATTGTTCTCTCATACAAAAAGAATTGCCAGCCCATCAGTGGGTTTTACGTCTCTCCTCGAACCCCACCAAGAGCAAAAAGACAATTTCATTCAGAAACACACAACAGATAAACAAATAGCTTGATAAAGATTAAAAAAAGCCCAAACCAAATAAAATTCCACTTCCAGCTTCTCATCCATGCTCAGATTGTTTTTCAAGCAAAAATTCAGGAACTACAGAAACTGAACATGCTTTAAACACATCTAAACTGAGTCCTGCCGCCTTCTGTGGCTTAGTAGAAGAAAAGCAAATACTTCTCTTTTTGTAAGATTCTCATTACTCCTCTGCACACAACACCACAATTTTTATTTTTACACATCTAAAAAGGAGAAAGAGTATGTATTACAATTGTCTATAATCTTGTAAAATAATTGCATTTACCTAACTGAATCATTTTTATTAAAAGCAAATGCATACTAGTTCTTCCCACAGAGTATCATAAAAGCGGAGCTACTGATCAATTCAAAAGCACTTTTCCATAAAAAAGTTAATAAAAAGAATGAAAACATGCATAATACTTTCTACCATGTATTCTGCCTTAAGAATGTACTAGATACCTTCAAATTAGTAAAATAAAGTGCTTTCTTGCATGAACCTGCAGGACAGAATCCAACATCAATAAAAATAAATAATGGAGCTGTGATGTGGGTGTTGGTCTCTTCTCCCAAGTAACTAGCAAAAGGACAAGAGGAAATGGTCTCGTTGCATCAGGGGAGGTTTCGATTGGATATTAGGAAAAATTTCTTCACTGAAAGAGTGGTCAGGCATTGGAACAGGCTGCCCAGAGAGGTGGTGGAGTCACCATCCCTGGAGGTGTTCAAAAAAATGTATAGATGTGGCACTTTGGGTCATGGTTTAGTAGACATGGTGGTGTTGGGTTGATGGTTGGACTTGATGATCTTAGAGGTCTTTTCCAACCTTAAGATTCTATGACTCTATGATTCACTGAACATCAGATTGCTTTTGGCAGGGCAGAGGCTAAAGAAAAATGGAAATAAAGACTTGAAAGTGTGACATTTGGATTTTGGACAGTATTTTAGAAACAAAAAGGGTCAGTAATACTGTTGAAATTGCATGCACGCCATTCTGGGAGAAATCTGTCTGTATATATATGTATTTTACTGGTTCACACAGCTGTCGAGATTCTCCAGATTTATTTAGTAAATTTACTTGACTAACAGTTTAGCTCCCTATTATATTTTCTCTTGATTTTACATTCTCATCAATACAAAGCCAGTATAGAATTGTGTCATATGAGTTTGGCTCTATATCACATTGCAAGATGAGGATAAAAGAAAATTCATTCAGTCTAACTTGTACACAGTCATAGCACATACGGTTTGAATAGAGTTCATGTGTTCTCATCACACTTAACACCTCAACGACATGCAAAACAAAAGCTCAAACTGATGTTCCATTTTTCTTAATGGGAAACTACTTTTCAATATGTGCCAAGAGTCTTATGAAAGAAAATGTAATTAATTTTGCACTCTCCAAGGTCAGACTTGTTTAATGACACTTACAACATTGTGTGCTATACTAACTAGTGCTAGTTATTCCAGTGCTTAGGGTTCAGAACCTCATTCGACATGAAGGTATGGGGTGCAATACTTAAATGGAGCTGTACTCATTTACCCCAGAATATGTATGTGTGTTTATGAATAAGTAGTGAACTTTCTTCAGTCATTTCCAAGAGTACAGTTAAAGACTAAAGACATGGAACTGTTGCTGATTTTCAGTGGAGGTTCTATGCCATTTCATATTTCTTTCAGATGGGGGAGATTTGCAGAGCTGCCTTATCTGTTTCCCATCTCACAGAAAGAGGTAATTATCTGTTAAAAGAAGTGATAACAGATTGCTACCCAGGCTACTCTAACTATTCTCCAGCAATCAGTCTTTTCCAGCCTACTTAGATATCCCATTCCTTTCTCACATGTTGTCACAGTTATACATGTTCTCATTGTAATATCTAACCTACATTTTCTATAATTTAGTTTAAATTCAGTATTCTTTGTTATGTTTTAGCTGCCAATTGAAAAATGTTGCTATAAAAATGTTGAAGGAAGACAAAAAATTCTGCAGAAAGTTGCCAACAAACTTTATCCCAAGGAAGCAGTGCATATCACCCCATCATTCCTGTGACCAGGCCTAAGGATTTTCCCCATATGTAGAAAGCACTGAGTTAAGATGCAAAGCAGTCTCTTGTGTATAAGTAAAGGGCATGCACATTCTTTTCCAACATGTAGATCCCAAAACATTTTTCAGAGTGAGAATGGATCCTTATAAAGATTTAAGCTTTCTCATGATAGACTTGATTCTCTTGGTTACCTTAGAGGTAAATCCATAGATTCCAACAAGCCTTTAAACCACATGCTGCAAAAGGAACTCTAGTTCATCACCATTTTCTCTGTAATTATCATATTGACTGACTGATGACATATTTGGCTAGGACGCGGTGTACTTTCTTCCCACCCCCTCCTGCCCTGCAAGATACATGTATTGCTACCTGGAAGGGTATTCTGATTAAAAAAGCGCTCAAGGCCAACTCATCTATATCTCCTCTCACCTCCTCCCTAGTTCAGTTGAAAAACACAGTCTCTTCTCAGCATTCTCTGTCTCCTCTGTTCACGCTCTTTCAGAAATGCTGAGCATGGAGGAAAATTCTCAGTTCCTTTATCGAAGTATTTTTTCAGACATTTTTCCAGGAAGACACCCAGGTCAGATGAGGATCTGTGAGCAGAGCAGAAAATCTCTTCTGCTCAAGTGCCCAGGGCACTTCAAATACTACAGCAAGTACTCCAGCTGTCCATGATTTAAGGAAGGAAAATATATGTGCCAGAATGAAGGGATCTGATAAAGCAATTACAATGCTTATACTAGCAAGCATTTTGTATTATGTTCCAGAAGCAAGATCACTCTGAATATATAATCTGATTGTATTTTTAACTTTTATACCCATTAAAACTTCAAAGTATTTTATGAACAGAAAATTTATGCTACATGTCCCATGAAGCTGTGCTAACCCTTTGGAGAACTAATCATCCCACTAAACAGAATTTTCCCTCTCAGTAATATTTAATACAGTAGCGAGCTTGATTGTGATAGCAAAAACACATTTTAGATTCCTAAAAGAGGAAAATCACTCAAAATGTCCAGGCTTGAGCAACTGTTTTCCTACACAAATTAAAAAGACAGAGAGTAAAGCTTAGAGCAAGAGTCTATTTAAATAGCATTGCATGCTTCCATATCAGTGAAAAAATGTATACTTGCAAGAGAGAAGCAAAACAATAATTTAGATTATCTCTCTCATGGAGAGCATGTGATTCATTAATGGTAGGGGTATTCAGCAAATCCAGTTAAGGAAGGTGGCCAAAACCAGTTGATGCAATCAGAATGCTCTACCCATCTACTAGGCATACAACATTTAAGAAAATTTACAAGCACCAACATTAACTAGTGTTCCCAGCCTTTACAATTTGTACAATGAACTCAGCCTTCAACAGACAGAATAATTATGCTAATAGAAGAAAAACTTTCCCCCAAAAAGGCAGCCAAATCTAAGAGACCTGTCAATGCCAGTGTCATCAGTGGAGTGATAACTAGTAAAGAGCGGATATCAAAGGCTGTCTTTTTCTTCCCCTCCATGCTCTGTTCTGTTTGAGCCCATGGTGGTCACAGCTCCTTTAACAATATTTATAATGAAGGAACAACGTTGGAGATGTCAACCCTGATTATTCATAAAGGCTCCTCCTGCCCAACTCTCCCCTTAGGCTAACTGTAAAAGTACCTGATTCCCAATTCTCAAACACAAAAGCTCACAGAGCTTGAAAGCTGAGCTGACTAATAAAGTTTGCATATCCCTAAGAACAAGAGCACACAATGAAGAAGAAAAGGAATGGCAAGATTAAACAAAAACAGTAAGCTTGGATGGGAAATAATAAAAATTTAAAGAGGTAAGAACTTAGATCCCCCCCCATACTCCTGTTCATTTACATTTCAGCATGTCCTAAGAAGTATCTGTTTTATCTCCTGACTGCTGCATCAAGGTATAATATACATCACAAAACTTAAATCACATTTGGAGCTGAAATGATGAGAGGTTGTGAGCAATATAACTTATGGGTCATTGAACTTGAACTCAGGAGGAATCTAGAACAAGGGATAAGACTGAGCCAGGAAAAATTCTGGCTTACTGTTTCACTTTGGGCCTTTATTGGTATTTAAAATGCATAGAAATGTGTGCTAAATGCCTTCAAACAAACAGGAAACTGGGCTTACAATAGGACCATGAGCTGGATTTGCCTGCTGTAGAGCTTCCATGCATCTCTGAACACTTGACAAACAATAGGGGCTTGGGGCTAGACTGTCATAGATTTTTCTTAATCACACAAGGGACTAAAAGAAAACAAGGCCTTCTTTGTCCCTCTGTTCTGCCTTGCTTACATTATGACTGACTGCTGGAAAGGGTAGGGGTCACCTGCCCAGGACAAGCAAGTGGGCAGGAAGGAAAGCAAAAGGAAGGAGTCCATGTGAGTCCAAGCAGCCAGCTAGCTGCAGAAAGATAAGCCTCTTCACTGGTCCTTTCTTGAAGCTGACTAACACCACAGCCTTGCCTCACATGTTGAGAGAGGCCTGTCTAGTCAAAAGAGACACAGGAATCTTATAAGCTACCATGTCCTGAGAAGAATCATGAAGCTGTTTGACTGCACACAGCAAGTTGCTTGAGGCAGGAAGCAATAATAACAAATACTGTATCTCAAGAAAGCTACAGGGGCATTCTGAGGCAGGAATAACAAAGTAAAGAATCATCCAATACAGAGTTTGAACAAGACACTGGAATGAACTTTCTAAATTGGAGGAACTCATGTGGGATCCTCTGTCCAGACTTCCCTTACTGGTATTTACTTCCATGACAGAACGGTTCCAAGGTTCAGAAGTCACAAGCTCCCAACATGCGTACATCAGAACTGCTGACAGGCTCACCTGGGTAGCAGAGCCACAAGTCATCCACATCTGAGACTATGTGTCCCTTAAAAGTGAGTCCAGTGGACTACACTTGTCCAATCTCTCTGCAACTGCTGTGAAAAGTATACCTGTAAATAAAGTATACTGTAAATCTTTAATAAAAATGGACTTTCCGTCACCTCACTTTTATAGACTGGAATAGTCATGGATGCTGGGAACAAACTATTTTTATATTAGCAGGATAACACTTTAAAAGAGACCTTCAAAACTGTATTTAAAGTGTGAACAAAATGGAAACCATGAAGCAGAAGGAAAAATACATTAAGTAGTAAGATTTTAAAACAACTGTTATGGTGGCAAATCTACTACTCTACTAGTATTTTCTTTTTTAGAATCATGCATGCACAATACAACTCTTTTTAAAGAGTGACACAGAACTAGCATAGCTAGTTCATCAGCATACAAGGTAACCAAAATCTTACACAAATGGCAATAGGGATACAACTGATCCATGTGTTTCCCTCAGAGCATTGAAGACCAGCTACCCCACCCAGTAAAGACAGGCATTACTTACAATCTAGACTAACTGATCTATGTACAGACATGCCATCCCAGTGGGTGTGACAGAATATACAAGTTAACCACCATCCAGTTTACACATTGCTGAGTAAAGCATCTGAGCTTTATAAATTGATAAAACAGACAGCAGTGACAAATTCAGCTGAGTTAAAACTTGCAACAACTATGTAGACTCTCTATACAAATCTAGACAGACTGAAAAAAACATTTTTCATTAATAAATTCACATTCTCCATAACAACTTCTGTAGACTGGAATAGTCTTTCTGGAAAGACTGTAATAGTCCTTAACAGTGGCAACAAATGACCTGCTTGCTTAGTGCAACTGTAGACATTTTCCTTTTAATGAAAGATTCCTCTGTGCTATGAAAGGAAATGAACAAGGCTTATCTCAACTGATTTTGCCAACACACACATGTATTCTTGCGCATCTTTTGTTGGAAGGAGGAAAGATGGGTAAAATTTCAGACTACTTCAGCCTGGACTAGGTTTTCTGTTACCCTTATGGCTCAGATTATCCCACCTCAGATGATAGGAAAGTCATAGTACTGTCTCTGGGACTCAGCAGTTTTGCCTTCACACCAGCATTGTGCTGCTTTGATTTACTGTAAATCACACAAGAAGGAAGCTACTGTGGGTGGTGTAGCCGCAAAGGGTGTATTGTCTATTGGGATATGCAAGCCAGCATTGCAGAAAGGTCAAATAGAACCTTCCTTTGAAATCTGGTTCACTTAATTCATTGTTTGCAAACATGTCAGAAACAAAGTGGCTTTATCTCCAATATATTTGAAAGATTTGTGCCTTTGAAATGTTATAGCTACCTAATTTCAGCCTTTCAAATTCTCCTTGTTGACTCCCCTACATATAGTGGAAGATAAAAGCTAGCAATTCATTTTCAATCACAACCATGCTAACCGGATCTAAACAAGAGATGACTGCAGGAACAACTTAAGCATTGAGAAGTCTGTAGAGCTTAGAAACTGGTGAAGCATCTCAATTATACATCTTCCAAGTGAAAATATTTCTGTTCAAGGATCAAAATTACCCATTTCAAAATTCTCAGTTGTATTTTTTCAATAGTTTTTCCTGACTTACAAGGACATACCTAGTTCCTGCAGGAGTTACAGACCTTCGTCTAGCTAGCTAAACAGCTGTGTCATTAACTCAGTGATGTGCATGTATTTACACTGTCACTGTCCTCCAGAAGAGTTACCTCTGCTCAATTTTATTCATATATCTTTGTCATCTGGAAACATAACAGGGGACATTCATCTCGACTGCCACCCTGATGACCTCAGTGTAATTCTACCAGGAACGTGTTTAGCCCAGTATTCATGATACATATCTCACATCTCTAGCAAGAGGGCAGTGCACGGAGTGATGAGGGAGATGAGGAACAATACCTGACTCAGCTCACCAGCCATGAGGGCATGGCCTTTTTACTAATTAGTATGATTTCAAAAATAATTGGTCTTCTTGACTACACCACAGTGCTCAGATGAAGTTGAGTGCAAGGAAAGAAGCATAGTAAACTCATTACTGTTTACTCATTCACTGCCAAACTGTTAAAAGAGGTCATTTAAAAGGTCAAGAATGATACTACGCTACATGAGAGCTTTAATCTGAACATATAAGAATAGGCAGCAACCTAATTATAAAACCAGAATTAATAGGGAAATGGTACAGAACAAGAAGATAAGCACTATAGTTAGAGAGGAGTAATTAACCAAAATAGTCATATATCTTGGAAGAAGTCAGCTTTACCTTTCTAGCCATTGTGGCATACTGCACATTGATTTTATAGCCACTAGCCATTCACCACAATGCTCCCTGAATCTATTTGCTATTTTAAGTCTCTGGAGCCCAGATAGAGATAGGAGCACTAAAAAAACCCCCTCTTTTCATGTTCTGAGGCACCCAACCGTAGTGCAGTATGAACTGGCAGCCCAGCTCTCCTGACTTGAGTCTAAGTTCCTTCTGTAGCTCAGAACAGCCCTTCACAAAATTTCAGCCATGAGCTTTTGGTTTACAAACGAGCTTTTCAGGAAACTTGTGGTGGACTCATCCTTGTCCAAGATTTTAAACATAAGAAATAATAAATCTTTAGGAAAAAATAATTACCTGGAAGTGACCTCTATGTTGCTTTTCCCTAGGATCCACAAGCCCAACTTCCATTTATGAAATAAACTCACAGATCTCTTGCCCTTTTACAACTTTCCATTGCTTTTATCAGAAGGGTCCTTAATAAGTCAATATCTAGTAAAAGCAGGAACCACAGTTGTTGAATAGGAGTCAGCTGCTTTTTCAGGTGGTTTCTATTTTAATAGATAGGCATTCCTATTTAATGGTTTTTCAGTGCTAGATTCACACCCATCGCAGCTGCTTGGTCTCCATTCTGTATAAAGCTTGAAGACAGAAGGGATAATATCTATACATTCAAAAAGTGTTTGCAGCTCACTAAAGGCACATATGGGAAGCTCATGTATCGCAGAAAGTTTTTATGGGATTTTCAGTCTGTCTTTTCCAGGAAGTTCTAGAGCTTGTGAACCAAACTCATCCACAACTTATGGCTCTCTTCACTGTGTTCGACAACACATCTAGTAGGACAACAAATTTAAAGTAACACTATCACAATGACCTTGTGCTGAAATATTTCCATAAACAAATCTTGCTCAACCTTTCTCCTTGGTATATAGCCTTCCCTGTTAAAACACTATGCCTTAAAGAAATGGAGGGTGAAGAATCATGTAAGTAAACTCACCACCAGCACCAAAAAATTTTAACTTTTCTCCTCATGACCTCCTTGTCCAGCTGTCAGGAGTTATTACCTGCCTTGAACACTCCAGCAAAGCATTGACATTTTTGCAAGAGAGCACATTAATCATCACATCAGAATTTCCCATTCTACCAAGACAGTAGCACTTCTTTGCATCTGAACTACATAGAACATTTAATCAAACTCTCACTAGTAGCTAAGGACAGAGCAAGAAACTCACAGCAAGCTTCAGTGGGGAAATGAAGTAGCTTTTTTACAATCATTAATTTCCTGGCAAGTCACTGTTGGTAAACTTAGCTTTATAGCATCTGTAGCAAAACATGCAGACATATGTGACTGGAGGAGCCAGCTCTCCATTTCCTAAACCACACATTCAATTTAGATTTAATAAGACAGTAATTGCACATTAAATACTCATTGATTACCTAAAATATATTTATTAAGAAATAACAGCTATGTCACGCATCTCTGTTAGATACTCACATATCTATTACAAAGCTGTTAAACAGCAATAAATGTTTATCTAAAAAAAATAGCATTCAGCTAACATAAAATACACATCCTATTAAATCCAAGCGAAATACATGTTGAAGACAATTAAAGCTCCTGTCTGCCTGCCTCAATTTTTCTAAGAAATGTTGTTCTCCTTATTTCTGAAGTCACAGCACCAAATCTTTGAATAGCAATCTTTTTCTTGAAAAGATTCAAGAAATTTTCAAGAAGAAATCTCATTCTTTCAATAAATCCTTCTTAGAGCCTTACTTGCTTGGTGACAGCACATCACACTTCACAGCTCTGCTGCTGCTCACTCTGGGGCACAGAAGAGGGCTCTTTCTGCCATACTCCATCCTCCAGTGCAGGCAGGCTCCCAGGCAACTAGTTACCATCACAGCAGGGCTGTGATCCTGTTGCTGTTCTTGGGATAGTTTGATTCTATTATTTAATATAAGGATACTCTGAAACTCTAAGAAGGAGGCAGCAAGTGGAAAACTGGCTGTGGAGTTGACAGCAGCTGAGTTGAGGCTCTCAGAATGATAACTTTGGATGGAAAAGGAATTTGTGTATTACATCCTTATTTATGCATCAATAAGGAATGTACATGACACTGCTCAACAGGTACACACCAATGAGATAAGCAGAAAGGGAGCTGACATTCAATGAAGTAAATTGCAGTGCCTAGGGAAAATTTTGCAGAAATAAAAATAACACTACAGCCACATCTGTCCTGGATCAAAGACAAAAGTCGTCTGACCAAGAGTTGGCAGGAGTCTGGTGAGACACCAAAACAAGCACCAAAAGGAAGAGACTGTGAAAATGGAGTAGAGGGACCCTGGTGACAAGGTTTCAACACAAATCAGAAATACTGAACTAACACACATACAAAATGGAAACTTCACTCTGAACATTTTCTTTAAGCCCAGAGAATTGCTTTTTAGATACAAAAGAGCTACTGGAATGAAATGAGGTACATTCTGTCCAGTGGGCACTCTCTGGAATCACATCTGAAGCACCTATGTAGGGCAGCATAATGAAACTTTATTTCTGCTGCTCACAATTCATCAATTTTCTGTGTAAGTCCAAAACTCCTACAGACTCACTGGCCTCCTGCTGCAGCAATTAATTCATTTTTCCTATTAAGCTATTAATTAATTTTAAAAAGCCCTTGTTGTTGAGCAAGGCATATACATCATTAACATCAGAGAACTCTTTTATTGCATTATTGTTTATTAAAACACAAACTCAGAAAAAAGAAATTGGAAAGAGTGAAGGTTATAAAGCAAAACAACAGAGATGGGTCTGGAACACAGGCATACTCAGTCATGGAAATTCTGTTTGAAGCTTCACTGTCTGTTTTATTATGGATTCCATAGGCAGCTTCTAATTTAGTGCAGCTGTTAACACTCCTGCTACATCAAAAATTCCCTCTGCTGAACTTTTGTAGAGGTTTTTGTGTTACACAAGCACCAGTCCTTTCCAATTTCACAGTTTCCTAATTATGGTATTGCAGTTCTCATTTGTACTGTAAACCTGATCAGATTAAAAAAAAAAAAAAACAACAAAAAAAACCAACAAACCCAAACCAAAACAAACCTAGTAACTTACAACTGTTGTTAGTACTGTTTTTACTAGCTACTGCATTTACCCAGTGATACATAAAAGGTGTGCAACAGTGGTCAGTAACCAGTTTAGCAAATTGTTTCTAGTTATATTGCTGTGAAATATGAATTATAGCACCTTCTGTGACAAACCATCGTGTAAAAGCTTTGATCTTCAATTGCTATTCAAAGCGTTAATACTAATTTCTTTTAACCACATACTTTAAGAAAATTAAGATAAAGAAATACCTCAATTACCGACAAATGAAGTGTAAAAACCTACAAGGATTAACCCACTAATTGAATATTTAAAGCTTTAAATAGCAAACTAACTCTAAATGACTAATAAAGGGCTGTCATTGATAAAACATCTCTGATAAACAAGATAGATTTGTTTTTCTTCTTATATGTTCACAATAGCCACCTTTCCTTCCAAGACATCTACAGAAGTGTTTCCCTTGTCTTTAACATGCCAAGTTTATTGTAGACAACACAATTCATACCCTTTTCCAGTAACAGTGGTTCAGGGCTCCTCTGAAGCATTTGTTCTGCAAAGTGACATATTATGACAACTCCAATGATAATGGGGAAATGTGGGAAATCTGACAGAAATACTTTACTCCTCATTTCCACTAATGAGAATAAAACAGTAAGAGAGACACCTATCAAAAAATTGCAGTAAGCAATTTATTTGGTTGAAACACAAGCAGTGCTTTTTCTTTCCCTGCTCCCCTTTCTCTTACTTTGCTTAGAGCAGGCTTTTCATTTTTTTTTCTTCATTTTGCTTTATATTGTCAACCAAGAACAGAGTTCCTGAGGAGACAAACAGGGGGTAAAGAAGACAAATCTGTCTCCTTTGTGTGAGAGCTGTAGGCCAGAGTTATCAACTCCTCTGCTATTCAAGACAGATTTGCATATCCAAGGCCACCCGAGGCAGAGAAGGCATTTGGAGTCTGATTTTTTTTCCACAAGAACACATCAGGGAGTGAAGCAAAATAAGGAAACGCCAAAAAAGATCCAAGTAGCTACTAAAAAAAAAAAAAGTCACAAAACTTTGTGCAGGGGAAGACACTCCCATTCAAGAATTTATTTCTTGAAAAAAAGGCATTTTATACATAATGAAATTTCCAAATATCCTCATTAAAGAAACTTCACGGACAGCAACTTGGCAGAAGAACTTCACATTGGCATCCATGCTGTTTCTGTCTGCATCTTAATACAACACTACATCTCTGCACACAAGAATCAAGGATGATGGAGTAGCCAGCCTGCAAAACAGGGTGGGTTACTTTCCCAGCAGTCTTAACTACAGTTTGGTGATACGAAAAAAAAATAAAATCCAAAGACACAAATATAAAAGCCACTCTGGTGGGTACATTATGCTTTAACTCTAGCATTAATACCTACTATTTGGAAATACTGGAGAAATGCTACTGGTAGGGATAAGATTCCAGTACAGTTAATCCCTAATCACAATGCCTGTCTTCCTACAGATATAATATTGGAATTAACGGATGACATAATGTCAACATAGTGATTACAGAAATTACTTTTAGAAATGCTCTCAGGAAAATCACAACTAATACAAAGACATTTTAAGTTAACCTTTTATTGACAATATGTATGTGACATACTTGATGCTATGGAGACAGTGTATATAGTCAGTACTTTGATTGACTAACAAGAATTACCAGCTAATTAGCTGCTAATCTCTTCTCCTGCTATACAACCCATTTTCACACACACACTTGCTTTTATCTAAAACAGAGCTACTTTTGGACTTGATTTTGCCATATTTCCTCACAAAAGCAATTTTTAATGCAAAAAAGCTGGCAGCTATAGTGGCAATCAAGGTGCTATTAAAACTGAATAAAAATAGTAGAATTTCATCCTACAATACACAGCCCAAAGATCCTAAGATCCTGATTCTCATCTGTTACACATACTGAATAGCTTTAAAAAAATCTTCTTGGTTTCAACAGAAGATAATGTGTACCATAATTGGTTCTTGATCTAATGAATATTATCAACAATTATCTTAGCTAGACTTGAAATACTACTCGGCCACCAAAAGATAAACAAAAAATCTCTCATAACATACCATGAGACAGCATGCTACAGATCAGTACTTAGCAAAATGTAATATATGAAGCCAAATTTTGTTTCAGCAATTAAAAATCAAAATCCTGAGCCTAACGTTTTTAACCTGTGATTTGTTTGGTATAAAAAGAATGGTTGTGGATGTAACCAATTTTTCTGAAATTGGTTATCAGTAGCATCAGAAATTAAGCACTCCACAGAAACCATTAGACCTGCTCATATCCATACTGTACATTAGAAAATCCATATTCCAGTAACTTATTTATTAATTTATTTATACATATTTTCAAAGAAAGCGAGGAATTTAGATTTGCTAAGGAGGAATCTGAATTTAAAATCCCGTGCTGTCAACATTTCTCACAGATTTAGAAACCAGGCAGTTCTGCTGCAGGTTTCACGGGTGTTGACCACTTTCATCTATCTAGAACTCGTCTCCACTTGCACCATATTTGTGTGCTCAGCTACAAACATTGCATGCACAATGAAATCACAGTGCTAATCACACTGGCAATAGCTTCCATGTTTGAGCTAAATGGTACTAGATAGGCACCAAATCCATGTCAAAAAACTGTTTCAAGTGAGTTGTTAATACCTGTTGCTACATCTGATGGAGAATATTGCAGTTTCAAAATACTTACAGTAGTTTGAAAAATCAGCTTCTAGAGGCCAAATACACTTTGTTTTCTAATATATACAAGGCCTTTAAGTATCAAGAGTGTGCTATCATCTAGACAGTTATGCTTTTAGTTCTAGTCTTTTGGTTCAAGTCAGTGAGCCAGCATGCCCTGATTTTTTCAGTTCTAGAGGGTATGCAAGCCATTTTCCTTGTGCTTTCTCTGTACACAATTATTTTTCAGACATAAATACATATAAGTAATGCACATAGAGAATCTGAAGCAATTATGCCCAGCTCTCTTCTCCTTCAGGAACTAACCCAAATTAAAAGTATCACACTAAACAGTCTGTGCATTTGATACACTGTATTTTACTTCAGTATGTCACTTACCATACATTGCTATCTCTCTGAAACATACTAATAGAATATGAGCTTTATTTTAATATACAAAATTTGCACACAGGTGGTGATCCCAAATTTTCAGAGCTAAGATGTTACCCTTAACAATAACAAAATAAACAGATTAAAATTAAAGGGCATAGTATAACTGCAGCACACTTGGATAAAATTATCAAATATGAAAACAGATGTTATTGTGGTGAAAAAAAGGAATGGTTGAAGAACAAGGCATGCACTACAATTCAAAAGCTAGAGCCATAGAGTTATGTGAGCCAATCCCCAAATCAGTTTGACTTTAAAAAAAAAAACAACCAAAAAACAACCCACAAATATATTTGTTTCTTTTTATCTGCATTTTAGATTTTGGGGTTTAATGGAGTATTAGGCCACATTTTTCAACTATTTCTCTATAATAGGAGTTCTGAAGGAGTATATTAAAAGTAACACACATACACACACACCCCCCCTGCAAAACCCCTAAGAGCCTCTCAAAACCACTGATCTATGTGTGACAAAAGTTGAAGAAAAGAAACAAAACCACCACCAAATACTCAGAGATCCCTTGAAACAAAAGTCATAGGTATTCACAGCCTGGCACACAATTTCCATGCTTTCCTATATGCAAAGAAATATTAGTACTGCCACAAATATTAATGTCAACATAAGATGAGAATTTTGCTGTGTGATACATTGGCTGGTAGCAAGTAAAGCAGCAGAGCGACCTTCTCTGTCCTCTCCATTGCCTGTTGCCATGAAGGGTTAAAGGCTGGCCGGTGCGTGTATGCAAGAGGATGAGAAACCACAGTAGAACAGAGTAGAAACTTTGATCAGCTCAAGCTTTTCCTCACCTATTTATACAACACCACATTTCTTCTCGTAATGGCATTTCTCACATGGCACATTAACTATTAATACAGTACTAAAATTAACCTGTTCTCTCTTAGAAGCTCCACAGAATCCACGTGACTGAAGTGAGATTCTTCCCTGGGTGCACAGACTGAATTCCCCTAATCTATTTTCTGTCTTCAGGATAGCAGTTGCTAGAAGTGCAGTACATGGCCTGTGGCTCCTATAACTAGTTGGAGGGCAAGGTAGAAATTAAAATCTAACAAGGGCACTACTTTGCAATCCCACAATGCATTCAAAAGCAGCAAAACTTATATTCATATCATTATCATAACTGTTTTTTAAACCTATGAAATTACTTTAAAGTATCTTCTAGGTCATCTGGGAAAGGTCTAAGCTCTATTCTTACTCCATCCATTTCATAAGCATTATCCCTTTCTAGGTATTAAAAGACTCATTTTAAAAGGCAGACGAAAAAAACCCCCAAACCCAACCAGCAGTGAGTCTTCAACAAGAATACTCAAGTCTCACACCAGGTTGTTCTGCAGGGAAAAGATAAGCAAAGAGCACTTGCTCCACAAATATTTGGCATTTGTTGTGGAAAAGAATAGATTGCAGTGCCAGATGATAAAATTGCACAAGTGCAACAAGTCATACATTTGGAAGTACACTGTCAAAAACCAGACAATATTTAGAGACATTTCTTGGCTCAGCTTCAAGCAACCCAGTTCTCGCTACAAATTAAAACAAACCAGAGTTCATAGGTGTAATAATGAGATCACACTGGTTTTGTTTCCTTTTGCTGTGGTTAACTTTCAGAACAGTTGACTCTATAGACCAGACCTTTATCAGTGGATTGCCTCCTCTAAGCTAGAGAAGAAACTGCAGGAGGATGTAGGTCCTGAAATACTGTGTATAGGCAATACCTGCCTTGGTTTGCTACAGGTGTCACTGTTGTGGCTTTTCCAGCCAGTCCTTCCAGGAAGAGAACAGCAATTATTTCACCCTTCCTGGCCAGGGGCAACCTGCAGTGATTCAGGCAATCAGTAGTTTAGCAGCTACAGGAAACTATGCAAAACAATCAACTATAAAATTTAACTCTTCTTTGAAAATGGGGCTGCTGAGTAGCATTGCAGTCAGTATGTGTCATAGGGTATACTTTCAGAAATACTAATTCTTTTTTTCAGACCCTTTATAAAAATGGAACTATGACTTCTTAATCATTAAAGATCCTTTTGAAAAAGTTGCTAGAAAGCTACACTAACTACGTTTGCTACAAAAGAGCATACACAATAGACAAGGTGTCTTAGGATAGCTCTCTGTTCAGGCTAATCTCAGTCAATTCTTTCCCCTATGTTTTCAATACTGAATAGATTTCTTCCTGTACAGGTTGTAATTGCTAGGATTGGTCGATTCTCTGATACCTCTTAAATACCACCAAGTTCCTCAACTAAATACCACTCTTCTCAATGAAAGCAAGTCAAGTAATTAGTCATGCTGTTACACCATAACGGACATTTTTTCAGCTAATGTAAATCAATATGCTCTGTAGTCACACAGATTTACACCTATCCTGGATTTGGTATAATGTTTGCTGTAATATTCCTCTTCTTGTCAAGTGCTCTTAACAACATTATCTCACCTAGACCTGCAAGCAAAAAGTTGGATAGAAAACTGAGACAACAGCTGGAGGTTCTAAAATTCAGTCCAAAAATATCTTGTTTAAGAATCGGTGAAGTGGTACCATTTTCACTTCATATGCCCCTTTAGTATATAAAAATGCAGGAACTTTATTACTGTTTAATACAGTTTGAAAATATAATTAAAAGTATTATTTTTGAGCTAACGCAAATACACAGTGTCCCTATTTCTTCCTGCCCTCAATGTATTTCTACAAGCATTTGCTCAACAGCAGCTGTATGTAGAATTGGAAGAGCTTGAGAATTTGAAGATATATGTAAAAACCGAAGCCATTCAGTTGTAATGTTACTTCAAATATTCAAATGTTCAAAGACAGTAGTACAGCAGCAGAAAATTAAATTTTTTAAAATTCATGTCTTTTCTAAGCTCAAATGGATTAGCAGCAGATTTGAGGTAATTAATTATAATTACAATTACAAGTTTCCTAGGGAAACATGGCATAATAGACTCATTAAATGAAATGCTACATTTGTTCTGTGTTTGATTCTCAGATTATTACAACACAGTGCAACATTTGTTAAAAGTTTTTCGGGCCAGACATCTTTACTTATGCTGAACGATTGCTCCCTCCATGCATAGCCCCAACTGACTTCAAAGAAAACCCACCTGGGCCTTTAATTAGGCATTTTCAGCCTATGAAGGTAAAATTCCTTCCTTCTCAAACAAATTCTGTGGTCTCTATTGAACATGAGTCAGTGGGAGCTTTTCTCTGGAAAGGACCATTGAATCTGGCCTCACAGTTACTTCCTGATATTCTCTTCACTCCTGAACAAAAGATACACCACCTAACCAAATAGCATATGCTATTTAAGAATGGACAGTTTTGAAGTAGTCTTAATAAAGGCCTCAATTATATTTTTAATTTTTCAACTATCTTCTGTTTGATACTATTGCTAAGCAAAGGAATATTTTACATCCTCATTTCATTATGGAGACATAAATGTCATTGAACTCCTTATGAACCGAATACACAGAGAACTCACTGCAGCCATTAATACACCTAATACATAGAGAACTCCACATAGCTATTAATAAAACCCCTCATACAAACCACAGCACTCACAGTCTAGACAATGCCAGGAACACGAAAGCTGCCTCTTGATGCATGCAAAAGATCCCCACTTTGATACCCTTGTATCATTGTCCTCGGTTTGAAAATCAAGGGAAACCGATGATGCACTTGTCAAAGAAAGTAGCTGCAAAAATGAGGAACTGGCTAATTAAAAAAGGAATGACTGTTTATTTTATGGTCTTATGTGCACTCAGGAAGTTCTGACGCACAGAAGAGAAATTAAATAACTTTTCATTTTGTCTCTATGCTTTAAGAACCATGCCCAGTAAGATTACAGATAGGAGAGTGATAGGTCCAGCAGGGATTTCTACCAATTAAGCTTCTACACTCTGGCGGGGGGGTAGAGGTGTTTTTTGAACCATGAGTTATTTTTGCACATATCATGGGTTGCAGTGCCTAGCCACAAAAGGGCTACATTAAGAGCAATATTACAGGCTTTGCTCAGAGCTATCATGCTTTTCTGCAAGTCCAAACCTCTAAGAAGATTTCAGTGAGTGAACTGAGAGTTCTCAGTTCTATAATACTATCAAAAGGATGATAGGAGTGCTTTTACCTATCCAACCTTTACATTTTCACAATCAAGGAGAAAAAAAAAAAGATTACAAGGCTTAATTAACAACAGATACAGCTAGATGATGCCAGATTTTGTTCTACTGCATACTTACTATTTTCTGCTGTGTATCACCTAGCATCCCAAGAGGCAACAACTCATGGTCTGTTAATATCTATAGCTAAAATACAGCTTTCAGATCACCTCTTTTTTCTTTTTCTTTTTTTTTTTTTTTTTTAATCAAAGGCACTATTTATCTGTTCTCCATGCAAATAACTGTAGTATTTGGGTACCTCTATCATACAGTTGCTTCAGGAAACATCAATACAGGAAACAATGGAGTAGACTAATTTTGAGTCTGTATCTCACAGTATTATGAATACCCCACTTTGTAGATTGACAATTCAAAGTCACACACATGCACACAGGATTCAAAGGTAGTTTTCATTTGATAGTTCTACAAGTCCACCAGACCACATCAAAGGTATCAATTCATGTATCCACACACAGCATGATGTAAATTATACAAGTGTGGCACCTATCTTGAATATTCTAGCTCATCTTTAGAGGGCTAGGATTATGAGATAATCCATGTATTACCTTACTGTTTTCCTCGTATAGAGTGAAGACCTGTATTTGGCATAGCAACGTTTTGGCTTAAGTTTTAAGCATATTCTGAAGCTCAGATTCTTTAGCAAAAAAGTAAACTTTATGATAATATAAAAGCATAGTACAATAAGCATGCGCTTACATCGCTTTTTAGAATCTGGTGTTACAGGCAAGATGGACATACAATGTCGTTTTTTCAGCTTCTCAAACTGGGAAGGACTAATGAAAGAAAAAAGCAAAGCTGGTTTGATGCAAAGCTATACAAGATGAGAATATAGTCTACTGAGAGATTAATTGAAGCAAAAATTTACTGCAGATCATGAGACAGATTCAGATAGTTGCCTTGCTTTCAAATTTCTGTGAGGAAAGCAGGTATGGAATCAGACGTCTGAAAANNAAAAAAAAAGAAAAAGATAAAGCCATCCTGCCTGAAACCGGCACATTTTTTATCAAAATACCATGTCAAAACACATGAATGGATTTATGAATAAAATCTTGATTTTAACCATTCATGTGCGTTACCCATTCATAATTTCCCCTTCTCAGAAATACATCCAAATTAGAAACAGGGGAAGAAGAAGAAAATTAAACAGTATGTGTCTAATTTTTCCATTTTTCAAAATATTCTCTATTTTACTCTTTTTGAATGCTAACTGAAATCTTAAAAAGTAATTTAGTCTGTTGCTCAGCCTCAGAATCATTTTCTGGTAAAAATAAGCCAGGACCATTCATTTCCTACTTTCACTTATTTCACATAGGCTATTGAAACATAGGCACACCTTGGTGTGCTTTCCTAAGGCCAGAAGGGGAACTTGTAAATCTGCTGAGATTCATGTTTGGCCTGCTGCCTGAAGAACAAAAACTACTGCAGTAAGTCTCAGCACAGAGCTGTTTTACTAGGTTGATACAAAAAACTAGGCTTTCCTCCAGTTAAACAACAATAATTTGTTTTAGTTTGATAGGTCCTTCTAAATAATGGTGTCATTGGTAAACATCTGGCTTCTTCCTAGCAGATTAGGCCTCCAATGAGGAAAGTGTGTTTATAATTCTAATTTGAAATACAGCACATTAATATGCTGATTCTCATAATGTTTGCCTTAACCTGTTTGGAGAAATTATGACTACAAATATCTTGTACACAACACCTCTAAACTACCAGCTTGTACAAACAACACAAGAGTCGATGCAGTCTCATACAGATGATTAGAACCACTTCAGAGGCAATCATGATTAGTGCTTTGGCTTGAAGCCATATTTTACACATAAACAAAGCATCTGTTTCTGAGTTCCTGTCCCAAGCTAATAGACCCACCTCCACTATTACTAATAAGCCCATTCAAGAGAGCCATATGGCCTATCTGAAAACAGCCCTGGCTTTTTCCTGAGCTAGGCAAACCAGAGCCATGGAACTAGAGTTGGCTCCAAATCATATTTCCTTGGGCTCTAGGAGCCAGTAAAATGACACGTAAACTGGCTCCACAAAAGAAGAATACAAATGCTGGTACCATCCATTATTTAGAATTGGTGTGAGGCCAACATCTGCCCCTCCAGATGATCCTTTCATGTAGGTACAATGAAGGAAGATGAAAAATACAGTACACTTTCTGCAGGAGTTGGTGTATTGCAATGCAGACTGTCACCATTCCTTGTGGGATTTTTTTTCAGACTTTGCAAATCCCTGCCTGCAGCCAAGCAGTACTGCTCAGCTGTCCTTACTGTACATTATATGTACTTGACAATTGGGTGGTTTTACATATTTAATAAAAGTGTCATACCTAATTAGTAGAACTGGGCTTCAAAAAGAATCTTGTGCTCCTTAGCAGCAACTGGAGGTGTTGAGAGCCAAACACAACAGCACTTGGCTGGTTCAGTTCTAAGATCTTTCTTTCCTGTGACCCAAGTTCCCATTTAAGCAGTTCAGTCTCTAAGATTAGAGTCAAGATGCTCCACAAGCCAAGGAGTTAATGTTGCAAGCAAACCCATAATTGACCTGGCCTAGGAAGACTATTAGAGATAAATCTCTTTATATTTTATTTAGAAGCAAACAGACAGGTGGCAGTTAGTGACAGGGAGAGATGGCCATTTAGGTCGCCTGCCCCATCAAACCACATGTATAAAGAGAATGTCATTTTCCCACTTCCACTACGATGCATAGGGTGTTTTGTTCCAATATGCTGACAACTGAATTTCACCAGAGTGTATGTCTGCATGAACTATCAAAGACAATTCACTACACCAGGAGCAAATGAACTTCGCTCTAAGAACTGTAGCAGGTCACATCACCCCTGCAGAAGTAAGGAAGTTTTGCAGAGATAAAGTCCTTTCAGAACAGCACAGCTGCAGTGAGCATGCTTCTTGTGTGCTACTATCCTGAAGCTACAGACAAAAAAATTCTTTACTTGTGTCTCCTGGGGATACCAGCAGATTTGCAAAGATATAAAGCTCCCCAAACACAGCTATCTTTCCCCCACCTTGCCATCAGAGACAGAAAAATGAATCACTGCAAGAGGGAAAAAACCCTCATGGAAATGTGCTGAAGCAATTGAGACCTGTCACTCCTCTTCATTAAAGAAAGGTTCCACAATAGTTACTGAAGCTCTCTGGGATCTCTTGGGATAAAAGCCAGAATAGAAATGTGTAAAAGTATTGTTCTTCCTCATACTGCCAGTCTTGAGAGCTATGCACACAGGGCATTCCTTGATTTTAAAGAAAAGCCATGAAGAACAGTCACATTTCACAGTCCAGATCAAGTGCGTTCCTGAATCTGTCAGTGCCCATGCTAGCAGCCAAGAACTCAGCTAGACTTTCCTTTGGAGATAAAGGATTTAGTGAAAGGTGCATAACCAGTACTATCCTGCTACCACAAGGATTTCAGCTGGTTTACCTCGAAGGGATTGTTTTGGTGCAGGAAAGCAGGAGGATAAGACTTGAATAAAAAACCCTCTCTTTCTGCATTCCTAGAAATGTAAGAACACACTGTCATATACATGTGGAAAGAATGACACACATGTTCCAGGTTTTCTCACTTCATATTTTGAATTGCATAACACTAGGCATTTTGTAGGGGGAAAGAGAGAGGGGTTCTTTTTTGTTTGGTTTTTTTTTCCACTTAGGGGTAGAAATAAGGGACTAAGCAGAAAAAAGAAGAGGGGAAAAGTTATCAGAAACAAAACCAAACCCCTTGTTTCAAGAGGAAAAGCAGGTTTATGGCTCTTGCAAACTTAATAAAATTAACAAAACAAAATGCATAGCGCTGCTACCAAGCACTGTCTATACCAGGCATTACTGAGACTGGCATTTTCTTGCAGGCTTTACCAAATTAAGTTATTTGGAATAAATCTTTGGGATTAATTCTACCCTCTGAGGAAGTTGGTTTAACAGGGCAATTGGGAATGAAGTCTTAATCCAACAAAACATTATGTGTCCCGAGCAGCGCCTTCCAAAAGTCACTAATTGAATTATCAAACTTTTTACAGTAACTCACAGCTGCAAGCCCATCTCAGTCTGCTATTTATGGGGGGAGGGGGAAGAGTCCTCTGTCATTTTGCTAGAGTATGAAATTCTCTGTACCTGTACTGGACAGTAACACTGTGACAAAGCTGCTGCCGTCACACTCCTGTCACAGTACTCTGCTTTACCGAAGAGAATTCTCCCGTGGTACCACTCAGTCTTTGCTTCCTGTAAAGACTGATCATGAGATCTCACCAATTTCATTACAGCATAGGGATTATCAATGTAATGAAAAATTTCAATGTTTTTTCATTTTTCAGACAAGTCTTCAAATGCTATTTCCCCAATTAATCTATTTGAATAAGAGCACACTAGATAGGTCATGAAACAGTGTGAAACATGAACTATCACTCCTTTTAAATGGGAGAGTTGAGATCTCTTCTCTTAATACTCCCCACCAAATGTTAATGCACAATTTATTTAATGCCCAGTTTTTGTGTGCTGAATTAGCTCACAATGCAGCTGAGTGTCCCTTGTGAGCAAGTGCTCCATTTGCACATCTAGCATTTTAGTCTATTTAGTCCTATCCCAACTGCTTACTGTCTGAAACAGAAGCATCCACTACATTCTTCTTGATCTAAACAGCTAATTTAATACCCTTGGACAAAAGCAGCCTGGTGTTTTGGTAAGCTCCCATGGGCCTAACTATCACAAAGAAGGGATTGTTGAATACACACATAAAAAAAAAAAGGAAGAGATAGGAGACAGGCGGTCTGATCTTTATGACCTACTGATTATTCTATCAGTAAGGAGAAGCATAAATCTAGCTCCTGACCTAACAAAATACTATTTTACTTCCCTTTACTCTATATTTTATCTTTTATAGCCAATAAAACATTAAACATTACAAAAGGTTATGTTCTCACCAATATTTTCACTAAATGACAATAAATTCCAAGTTGAGCCAAGCAGAGGTTTCCACAGCACTTATCTTGACAGTTGTTTGACACTCTTCCTGCAATTCACTATGAATACACTGGCACCACTAAAACCAAGAAAGCCCATCTGGAAAAGCTGACAGTGAATTTGAATCAGTCTAATGACCCTCTTAATGATTTAATGCAAATCTATACACTAATATAAAGCCGAGCTCTTTTCCAATGATCTCTTACAGTATTTACTGTGGAAAGTAAGATTCCTTCCCTCACCTTGCCTTTTTGAACATCCCTAAATACCAAAATCAGTATCATCCTTCTTAGCTGATCTCCCCGAGCTTTAGATCAAGGCTCTAGACTTGTCCTGTTTTTTATTCCATATTTGTTAAGAGGGGAAAACAAAAAGAATTGGGGGGGGGAAGGAGAGAAGAGAGACGAAGGGACTTCAGAAGGAGCAGGAAGGGAGCAGACCAAATCTTTAATCCAGTACAAATCTAAGTATTCCAGTTATCTGGAATATATGTGTACGAAAGACAGGCAGAGTGGAAAATGTCTGAAAGACTATACACATTTTATGGTCCATCGATTTAGGAGAGAGTGGCAGAGCATGCAGTTGTTTTGAACTGGATACAGAAAAAACCCAGTCAGAACCACTGATCAGCAGACTCTCAAAAGGCTGAAGATAGGACAAAGCACTGGCAGGACAGACAGAACAGTTTCCTATCTCAGCACAAACTTTCCCCAAATGTTTCAGTCTACAGGGTTCACTCAGTCACCAGCTGTTCTGTTTATTCCAAGAACCACTGTATAATGATTGTGTGTTCCCATCTCAGATGCCTGGTCCCAGGTTTTCAGAGATTCACTGTTGTTCTAGTGCAATATTAAGACCAAGGTCTGCACCTCAGACAACTGTGAAAGTACTTGCCCACATGGGAAAATAAGCTCAGATACACAGGCTATGAAAATTGAATCAAAGCTTCAAAACACATTTCCCAGGCAGCATTTGAGCTGAAACGTAATCATTAAAGTTCATCAGTCCTGAAGAACTGAAGTTGGGAACTGAAAATATTAATGAAAACAGCTCATCACCTGTTGTAGTAGGTTTGCTATATCAGGAATTACTTAAGAACATCTTTTTTAACTCAAAAAGAAGAAATTAATCTCTAATTTTAAAGGGAAACTGAGGCACGGATAAGCTAAATGGCTTTGATGATGTCACACAATAGATGAAGAAAAACAGGGGAATTGCAAGCAGATAGTTCTGTCCTACACAGTGTTTCTTTTTTTCTTCTATCAATGAGTCCAAACTGCTGCCAGACTAATTGAACAGAGAACAGTATACCTTAGTAAGACTGTTTCAAATCATGCAGTCATGACTACACTGGGAAAATGTTAGCTACCACCTTGTTTGGGGAGGAGAAGAGGACAGCTATACTTATAAAACACATTAACTACTGTCTTAATCCTCAATCAAGAGTACTTTCACAAGCCAAGTAATGTCTATTTATAATTGGTGATGACTCAAATGATCCTTTCAGTTATGATTGTTTCTAAAACAATGAGATTTTCTTGTGGCAGAAGAACACGTGATGACGATTAAGCTAAGAGACAAAGAAAATCTGGGATCGAACAGCCAGGATGTCTGCAAGCCCAGTGCTGTCCCAGTTTAAGAGAAACTTTTAACAAGGCCAATGGAGCATTGGCCTGGCTGCAGGGCCTGCAAGACTTCAGAAACTGGTAAATAGCTGGTATTAGGAGGCAGTCATACAATATGAGACTCAGACATGGAAAGGTATGTAGACACCTAATTCCCATTGCTAAAAATGACATGTCTAGATCTTCAAAGACATTGGAGTGCCTAATAGTCTGCACTGAAGACTGAAGATACAGACCTGAATTTACAGATGACTCAAGATTCAAGCCAAGCATTTCACTTACTTGGAGAGCTCAGGCAGGCTCTTACAGCTTAACAGACACATCACATCAGGGATCACAGTATTACTTCCCCATCTCACATGTTTCATTTGATAAATTACACACATCATTCCCTTCTTTTCTTTCTAATATTTAATCGGAGCAAATCAATCTGTATATGTGAATTATCTGCTACCTACACAACATCATTAGCCTTTTAAAATACATTTCTTACACACAGAACCAAGAGGGGCATCTCTGCAGCTTGTTCATCTAATGTCAAGGTGTTTTCTGAGCTATGACCTATGCTAATTTAAAATATATGCAACACAATTCATTAAAACAATATAGAGAGAAAAGTAGATTGCAGCTTCTTTTCCTAGGTTCTGTGCTGCTGAGTCTGAGCCCAACTCATGCACACATGGACAGCCTCTGAATATTTTGTCAGTTCATCAGTTACCTTACTGAAGTTCATTATTTTGAGCCTTTTGGCTCCTACCCACTTCCAATTACTTGTTTTAAAACACTGCATTAGCATCGTCACCAATTACAAATACTGCAGCTTATTTCTGAAATAACTGCACTTCTGATTTCTTTCCACAATCCTGTCTTCTGTGTATGGTAATAAATGGTGCAGAGAGGAAATAACTGAAAAAGTAAAATCCCACCTTATTAGTGGGATTATTAGTTTTTAATTTTCTTCTGCATGATACAGCTCATATCCAGGCAGGTTTTGAACTGATAGTCCAACCCTGTTCTCTCAAAGTAAAATAAATTAGTCCAAGACAGAAGAGGAAGAAAAAAACGAAGAAAATTGTCCCACCTACCCACATCAAATATGTAGCATGTGAGACCTGAACATAATCAGAAAATAAAAAGCAATTGCTTTAGTAAAACTTCCTCTGTTAAAAAAAGGAAAAAAAAAACAGTCTGTCATTGTCCCAGACACAACTTACATCAGCCTTTTCTCACCTGGATTTACCTTGAAGATTTACATTTGCAATACACAAATTTGCAAGAGACTAGAAAAAAAAACCTCCTGTAATCCATCATTTGCAATAACACTATTATGATGTAGTCACAGTCCAGAACCACAACACAGTACAATATGTTTTCTGCTTTTCTACTTACAGGGAAAAACCTTCTTACAATGAGGAAGGAAATTCAGAACTAAGAGCTCACAATTAAACCTAAACCACACCTAAAGTGCTCCTAGCACTTTTTTTTTTTTTTTTTTTTTTTGAATGGGGAGGAAAAAATAGAAGTTGGAAAGAATTTAGATCCCCCGTTATTAATGTATTTATTGTACAATGCCAACTGTTGCTATACTGATGTATTTAAGTACATCATTGTTAATATGTTTGCAATAAGTTAACTGCAGTATCTTCTCAGAAACAAAATTTAGTTTACTATGTAAACATAGAAAACCTACAAAGTAATACTCATTTAATGTTTTTATTACAAAAATCTTTTAAAAAATGTTTCCAAAATATTTACCCATCATTAGCGCTACATAAATCTAAAAGATTCTAGCAAATTTTTTCTTGTTGCATTTATTTTAAAATCAAATAGTTTTAAAGCTACTTTAAATTAATCTTTCTCTTTCATGGAACATAATTTCATGTTTCATAAAAACATTTAATAAATTCAACATTTCATGAGAAAACTATTTTGGACCAGATAATTCATCCTGAGTTCCACACATAAGTAATAAAGTAGATTTAAAGAATATTCTTTCAATAATAGTAATAAAAGCAGATTTTTTTAGATAAGTTCTGTGTATGCTTAGAAATAGCCTCCACAATTCTTAAAGCTTGTTTTCACTTTACAATTAAACCATTACCTGAAAATAACTAGGTATAAACCAGCCAGATAAGGACACTTAGCAGAGGAGCAAAGAATATTGGCCAAATTACTTAATAGCTATTCAAACAGGAATTCACAAGTAATATACTTTGTTCCACAATTAACATACCTGCATGTATTCCTTCCAATCAACTTTCTTAGATACCAAGATATGATTTTTTTATTAAGCATTAAATAAGACCTTAAATAAGCCATACTAAGAAAGAAGTTTATTGAATATCTTCTTAAGACACTAAAAATGCAAAAGCTGAACATAAACAAAATCACCTCACATCGTTCAAATTCTTTCAGTATTAAAATTTTAAAAACATTGCCGGGTGTGAACACATCAGTCAGAGTGAGAAGGAAAGGAAGATTAATACATATGAATAAATGGAAATATCTCCTTTAGAAAAGCTACTTTAATGGCACATGTATTTTATTATAAGTAAAGATAGTGAAAATGCAAAGAGTGTGCAATTGCTAGCAATTAATTCTAAAGTTCTAACATGAATATAGCAAAAGATATGGTGAGGTATTTAATTTTCTACCGAGAAAATAAGAAAGAGTACCTGTTTTAAATCAGGAAGCAGCTGATAATTTCAAGATCAAAACCACTTCCTGTTAAAGAAAGGGGAGAAAATTCCTTTACAGTTATTGTCATTATTAATCCACTCTTTGAAAGGTTATTTATAGTAAACCTTTCAATTTTGAAAATTTGTAACATGATTAGAATATAAGAAATAATTTGGGTTGCCTACACCTAAAAGAGAGCAATTACGAAATTTGGTTAAGTATTCCAGAGAACATAGCCAATTTCTAGATAGAGAAAAAAATACTGGAAGATGAAACTGAATTTTTGACAAGAAGGCTTAGAGTCAGGGAATGTAAATGTTTGGAGAGAGCAGAGTTCATAATATATAGAAAGCTATATTAGGATTTTTTTGTTTTGTTTTGTTTTGACAGCAGGAATACTTGAAGCTTTCTCTGAGCTCCCTCTCGTGAGCAGTTGCTGACAGTGCACCAAGAGCATCACCACCATCAGGACTCAATTTCATATTAAGTTACTTGTTTCTTAATGCATCACGACCCAAAGGGCCTTGCACATAGAAATGTTTGGTTCCAAAGGTATTATACACATACATATCTCTAGAAGGAACAGGCTGTAAATAGAAAGACATCCTATCCCCCCAGACCAAAATCTGCTTCTCTGGTGCTTCTGAAGAGCTCACCATCCCTCATTGCAGTGAGAAAAAAGTACACCTGAGTAACAATCTTTATAAACAGTCACAGCAGTGTTCAGAGAGCAAGCACTACCCGTTTTAGAAGTAAAATAATATATACCTTTCTAATATTAATGAAAAAGTTATTTTAAAAGCAAGCACTTAAAGAAAGCTTCTATCTTGCACAGAAATTTTTCTTTTACCAGGATGTAAATGTTAGCTTAAGTTTTGAACTACAATTTCTTTTAATTAATCCATTAATTAATTAATCCATTAGAATTTTAATTCTAAATCTCTCACTTGTAAAACATTTTGCATTACTCTGCATCAATGCACTGCAATAATAAACTGCTTGTTTTTATAAGATGTTTAGATTTTGTGCAAATGGAGTTACAAATAGCAGAAACATGGATTTTTGCAACAAGGAACAAGCATAGCCTAGTACAGGCCTGACAGCTATTCCGCATTTGCAAGCATTTAGTGACTTTATCTTACTGTGAATTAAACTGTTTGACTTACATGAATTCCTCTGAAATCTGAGGAAAGGAATTCTGGATAAGTCACCCTTATGCATGCAACTGGAAACCACACCAAGGACAGCACCTACAGCTATGCTAGAAACATCATTACTGTCTTAGTAGGTGTTTAGGTCGGTATTTGCCCAAACGTGCACTTCTTTAGCCCTATAGTCCAATGTCTGTGTTACACAGCAGGTCTGGTAAGACACTGGTACAAATCCAGTGAAATCCTACTACTGCTATTTGTTGTGTAATTTGGAATAGTCAAAGAAACAGTGCCAATGAAGTGCAAAATATCAAAGGAAAACTTTTTGTTGTTGCATCTGTTATGAGTACTCCAAAGAGCAAAATCAATAAACTAAATCATGAACTGAAAAAAACTGAAATTGGACCCTTTCTTCACATATTCTTGGGACAGTAAAGATCTGGAGAGGCAAATTTTAAATACTTTTTTTTTTCCCTCTCATGGGAAATAGATCTTAGAGTAACAGTCTAAATCATATCATCAGCAATGGAAAGGTTTTTTTTTTTTTTGTCTTTTTTTTTTTTTTGTCATGCGTTCAATTTTCCAGGTGGGGAATAATTAGTAAAATGTTGCAACACTGTCAAGTACCATTCTTCAAGATATTCCTGACTTTCCAAGTCCCAGAGACTTGATTTTTGCAATACAGCTCCATTCACAGGGACCTACCTTGCATATCAGTGAGCCTGCAATCAAATGACAGGATCAACACCAGAGCTTGCAAATTTGTTCCTATCTGGAACATCAGTAAGCCAGTAATTTAAAAAAAAACAACAAAACAAAAAAACCTAAAACAAATTAAAATCATCAACAATGCCACCAAACAACTTTAATTACATTCTAGAAAGCTTCTAGATCTCACAGGAGACTGATTTGCTTCCTGGTCCACAATCAGCGAAAACGGTCCTGGCCTTTGAAATCATGCTGGTTTATTTAACATTGCCTTGCTCCCAAAGAAACACTGCCTGAACATCCTGCAGCAGTGAGGCAGAGCATGCTAGCCATCAAATTCTAGTTGTTCATTCCACTGACTGGAAAAATGCCTGCCGTTTGATTTCTTTTATAGGGCCACATTTGAGCAAGCAAAGTTTATAGAGATGACTTACCTAATGAGATTCACAGTGATTTGCTATCTCAGCAATAGTTTTTAAATGTACAAATCTAGACAGAGAGGCATTTTGTAAACAGGTGTGAATGACACTGCTCCATCAGGCATTAAATTGGAGCTGCTCCTGAAAAATAGTATCATTTGTGCATTTAAGTTAGCAATATTTTATCAACTGCAGTGTTTTTACACCAAATATTCCTTGCGGTGTACAGCCAATGGCATTTCAGCAAGATCTCTCACCCTCTTAATAGTAGCATGAAACAGGCTACTGTGTGCTTCTCATGTCTTTTCTGAAAAGTTGATTTAAAAAGTCTCAAAATTATCTGAGGGGTGTATCAGCCTTTGAAACAGCAAAACAAACCAGGCAATGCCTGAAGGAAAACAGCTGACACTTGTGGGCAGTTTTGTATTTCCAGTGGAACAACAGCTGGGAAAGCAGGACATTATTTTCTCTTACGGCAATTATTTCGTATTTATACCACAGTTGTACCCAAGGCCTCTGCTAGGCAGCGTGTGGATGCACAAGCACCCAAAGAGACTCTGGTTGGCCCTTGCACCAAGATGGCTGCTCCCCCCAGCCTTCACATGAGGGCCCAAACGCAACACTCACAGCTGGAGAAAGCTTTGCTCATTACACTTTTTTCCTAACATTTGGATATGACTTTCACACAGTAGTAGCAGATAATGTTACAGGAAGACAAGGAAAGTGCACTCTACGGGGAAAGCTTACTTCACCGTGGCTCCAACTAAAGACTGAAATACCGATGACCACACGGGGGAAACGGGAGCCCCGAGCGCCCAGCACAACTGCAGGGGGATGGCGAGCGCCTGCAACCCCCGTTAACGGCTCTTCATTGTGTGGTGGACGGTCCGAAGTCCCCTCAGCCGGGCGCAAGCCCGCACCGTCCGCAAGACGCGCGGAGGCCGACTGAAGGGGCGCGGCAGCGCCTTCCTGAAGGCACGGCAGCCCCGGAGCCGCTCCTCAGGCGGCCGCTGAGGGCTGCCCCGCTGCTGGACCCTGTGGTGACAGGCACGGCAAAGAACCGTCGGCTCCGAACCCAAAGCTGCTCTCAGCAGAGAGGGGAGGGCGGGGAGAAGAAAGGCGGGAAACTCCCTCCTGGCTACAATCAGCACCGCCCGCTTCGTTCCTCCTCGCTTCCCGGCGGGGTGTGGCACACCCGCGCAGCAGACAGGCTGTTTTAAACGGTTAAGAGGGATTCCAAAGTGTGTGTGCCCCTCGCACAGGCAGAGAAAGGCGGGACTCAGGTTTTAGTATAACTTATTTGGCGGAAAAAAGGAAAAAAAAAATAATCAGGAGAATAGTTTTGCTTCTGCTGAGAAATGGAATCTTTAAACAGGGGAAGGGCTTTGAGGGAGGAAGATAAGGTTTCAGCCACAAGTACTGAACCCTGGGAGGAAAAAACCAACACAGAAAATAGCCAGCAAAGGCCAAATACGTATCAATTGTTCACACAATTTTCAAATTAAAGGTCTGAAAGAGACCCATCGTCTTAGAGTAAAACTTCAGTTTTATTTATGTTTTATTAGAAACATCACACAGAGAGGCAGAGCCTTTGAGAAGCACTTGTAACCTCGTTTACCTTTGGAAGGTTAGTTTCTCTGGCTACATGCTGTTAGGACCTTTGGCAGAGCCAAGCAGAGCATTGCTGCTGAGAGAAGTGCATGCAGCACCAGAAAGCGTTCTACATCAGTGGGCTTGCAGGTACAGAAGCAAGCCAAGGTTAGCTAGGCAAGTCGATTTTTTCTAGGATTACAGTAAAATGAAGAGCAAAAAAGGCGCGTCTCTGGATTTGGGTTTCTTCTGTCACAGTTTTCAGTCCTCTCCACCACACAGGTTCAGCAGTGCCCTCTGGTAATCCCCTTTTGTGTCTTGCTGTAAAGCAAGGGAAGAAAAATACAAAATACATATGAGGAACCGGTCACAAAATATGAAAGCATATTCATTATATTCTAAACCTGGGGGACAGACGATATTTCACAGTTGAAGCCTCGTTAGCCTGGAGGAGATTATCTAGACTGAGTTTTACTTATGTGTGAATTGAAATTATTTATCATTCTTGCAACACAAATGCAAGGCCAAGAAAAAGAATAACACAATAAAAGAAAGCCGAACGACTTGATTCTGTTCCTTCTCACCCATCACTGCAAAAACACTGTTGTGAGGGTGGGTAGAACACTAGTTTTTTAAACAGATGCACAAGCTCTTCACCTACGCTTCAAGTTAAATAAAACCTAGCACCTAGAGCTCCTGCCCAATCAGAGAAATGGCAAAAATCACTCTAGTCAAAAGCCCATTCCATGGGCACTGAAGTGAAAGGGAGCAGGAATTTAGAGGGTCTATTTTCATTCAGCAATCACAGAGCAATTCTGTTTTTTCTTTTCTTTTGGTCTGAGGATAGGGACAGGTGAACAGAATTTTCCTTCATAACACCTTAGCTGATTCCACAGAGCCCACATATACCATCAGATGGTTGCCAGGAGTTGCACCAGCTGTAGGCTGGTTAAAGGTGGGTTTTTCAATAGTGCATGGATAATAACGCATTATTGTCACTGCAGCCTCTAAAACACCTCCCGTGAATTCTAATGGTACGATTAATTCAATGAAGGCTGCTGCAAAGGTCCATACAATTGATGTAAAAGAAAGCTGAAAAACTTACCTGGATGAAATAATAGAGAGATTTTCCATATTTCCTCTTGAATTCACTCTTAATTTTCAGCATATCAACCTCGCAGCGGGAGACCATAATTCTGATCAGAACCTTGTCGCGGGTTCCCTTGCCCTGCAAGCAGATACACGTTTAGAATTGTAACAGCTGAAATGCATAAAGGCCACTGTACCTAATGGTAAGGCAGCAAACTACAGGCAACTGCAGTGTAGCAATAAAAGATACAACGAATTAAACCTTCTGACTAAGGTCATTATTACAATCCAGGAATTGGAGCATGAACATACCTTTCTCATCAGCAGTGTTTGACCAACTTCCAGTCACAAATCTTAACTACTTAGACTGTAAGCTGCAGTTCTGGTTCACCAGGAGGTCTTCCTGGTATTGCCCAATGCCTGTCACCAGGCGTTTCTCTTTCATCCCTTTTCTTTAGAAAAATGTTTTGAGGCAAATTTAGTGCCTTATTTTGGCACTTCAATAAACAGCTTTTTTCTGCTATCAGCTCTTGGTTACCAGCAAAAGATGTGCCTAACTTTGCTAATTACAATCAACTGATCTAATACAGATCATTATTATGAGACCCTTCCCTATCTTTCCATATACCAGATCCATCTGAAAAGATAGTCTAGGCTCGTAACTGTTAAAGAATGCTTTTGAACAATACTAAGTCATTGTTAATTTATTCATGTGTCAGTCATGCATCATGTGAATAGAAGTGCCTAAGGAATCAAAATTTGATGAAACAATGGCAAGAAAAAAAATGAGTAGAAAGAAAGAACAGTGTTCCCTACCTTCATGGAATCATATAGTCTGTCTGCAAAATACAGCTGCTTGTTCTGAATGCACTGGACTGAAGAGAGAGATAAGAATAGTTAAACATCCTGCCTATACATGGAATACCAGAACACAGAATCTTGGAGCTATTTTAATAGACATGATAGGTAGTCAAAATAAGGCTTTCAGGAAAAGTTTCTCCAAAAAGGGACACAGAGAAATTATTTTTATCTGAGTTGTTACTTCAAAGTTGTTTGGCTAAGCTCATGATTGAGCCACAAATGCTCACAAGCTAAGAAAGTATTTCCCTCCATCGCTAGTATTATTTCAGAATGCTAGTGCTCCCACACACACATCACAATTCACTCTTCTTCTATAAGCAACCTCTTTTCTGAAAACACTCATTGTATGCTAATTCATGAGAAGTCTCCCTTTCAAAGTTGAGCTCTGTTTATTCTCCATTTGCATTACAGAGCTCTCAGTTCACCCTTAGTCTGAAATGGATTTTCCTCTTAAAGAATTTCCTGGTGACATCCTTGTCATCTTTATCTCATGCCACAGTACCAGCCTTACACTCTGCCTCCCCATTTCTGAGAATCTAGTGCCAAATCAGCTCTTTTATTAGCCTCTAGCATCCTCCACTGCCTGTCTTCTCCTCTCACACACACACTGTCCTCTCTCCAGTCTACGTCTATATCAAATACTTAATGTGTTCAGCTATAGCTCCAACCTTTTTGTTTGGGGAAACAAACATTAAGCCTCTATAATCAGACAAAGTGGAACTAACAATAGATGGCAAAACATACGCAATTTTAGTTTCATCTGGAAAGCAAGTTTTATATTTTGCAGAGGGCAAAAATATTCTACTTCTCAATGCCCGTAATATCCTAAAATACACTAGTGGATCCAATAATGCCAGCACTTCCAGTTTTCTTCTCGTCCAGCAACACAGAGAACGTTGGGCCCTATCCTTATCACAATACACTGGAAGAGCACTGAAAAGATCCCATCTAAAGACACTTTTTACTTCAGGGTAACTCACCAAGATTAAGGAAGGCATTCTCCAAATCTCCCTTAACCTCCTTCTTGATGCTCTCCAACATATCATATGGGCTGTAGCTCTTGTACCTCTCAAACACTATCACAAGAAAGAAAACAGGTGAAACCAAAACCAGACCAAAACCTGGTAAAAGTAACCACCCAAATAAAAAGCATAGAGCATGCAATGCAGAGACATATGATTAAAAAAAAATATCTCTCCAAGTCCTTCTGAAAACTTCATTTTAAGTACAGCCTAAGTTGGTCAGTTGATAGTAACATTCCCATGCTATGGCCTTTTTCTTTTCCTTGAACATCTCCATAATCTGGTAAAATGCCATCTTAATCCTGCATTATTTTTTGAAACAACAGTGATTTAGGCCTTGAAAAGTCTTCAAATGGCTTTCCCATGTGCTTCTTACAGCAGTATCATAACTGCTTTTGAGAGTCTTCACTGTCAGATTTAAACAAATGATGCAGCTAAGCTACCCTGGGACAGAAGGAAAAGCTAAAGGACTTTTCAAGGTCTCCTGCAGCCATGTTTTCTAGATTTGTATCATTTTTGTTCTCAGTGTACATGACATATAATTGGCCATTGTTACACTTGTGTAAAGAGCATCCCACACATTCAAGCTGTGAGGTTAACACACCCACAGAAATAACTGTATTTTTTGAAAAACCCCACCAAACCACAAAAAACAAACAAGTAAAAACCCACCTTGGACATGAATTAAGATTTATCACATCTGCTATGTTTTAGGAGTGCTTTTCACACTCATTTCAATGATATCTGGGACAAATGAGTATAATTTTCTCTTATAGTAAAAAAATAAATCTGTCTCTTGAATAGTACCTTTCTGCAGATGGGGGACACTTCTTTCAGTCATAATATTAATCCACTTAGGGACATCAGTTCCCTTTCTCTTCACACCAGCATCATAGAGCTCCTGGGGTTAGAACAAAAAGCAAAATCATGAAAATCAGGAGTTACACAAGACGACATCACAAATGTATACAATTTCCTTACTGGAAAACAAGCACTATTGGAACTGTCAGTGCGAGAAATACAAAAAGACGCATGGTTGGGCAGACTACCAAGGACAAGATCACAGAATCACAGAACGGTAGGGGCTGGAAGGGACTCCTGGAGATCATCTAGTCCAACCCCTCTGCTACAGCAGGATCACCTAGAGCAAGTTGCACACGATTGTGTCCAGGCAGGTTTTGAGTATCTCCAAAGAAGGAGACTCCACAGCCTCTCTGGGCAGCCTGTTCCAGTATTCTGTGAACCTCAAAGTGAAGAAGTTTTTCCTCATGTTGAGATGGAACTTCCTGTGTTCCAGTTTGTGCCCATTGCCCCTTGTCCTGGTTGCTGGGCAGCACTGAAAAGAGTCTGGCCCCATCCTCTTGATACAGATAACTGCCCTTCAGATATTTATAAGCATTGGTAAGATCCCCTGTCAGTCTTCTATTCTCCAGATCTACGGATCTTATCTGAAACTAAGACTAATTACTTCGTATCTACCTCTATCTACAGGTTTTACTCTGTATTTAGCCATTTACCTAAGCAGAACTGCTCTTGACAGTTACAGATGTAATAAGCAAGCATTATCAGCCACTAAGTTCAATGGTACTTCTCTCCATCTTACACAATTACTCGCTTGCAACCTTCACAACGTATGTGTTTCCTCCTGTTAAAGGCTCTCTTTCTCAATATGCCTAAGTGAAATACCAAAGAGCTTCTGTACCGGTACTAGCAGGTAAGTAGCCTGTGACAACTGGTAACTGAAGGTATCAAGATTGCAAGTGGCAGATACCTTGACAGCATGCAAACAGTACTGTGCAAGACAACCTGAACTATACAGACATACTTTCATAAACGCTTCTCACTCCCATAGCATTTGTACTTTCAATATCCCTAAAAGCTCAATCAATTTAAGACATTTAATGGTCATTACCATCACTTACCCTAGCATCTTGGTCAATGAGCTCATAATCAATCACAGAGGAATCTTCACACCTTTTGCCCTTTGAACAAGGATAGCAGTATTTAGAAGAGGTTTAATAAACAGTAAGCAGTTTGCTATATACATATTCTTTCCTCTGATTTTTGTAATCTGAATTTGCTATATAAGTAACAGTATGTTGCTGCTACGAATGCTGCATTTCTGTCCAAACACTTTGCCCTTCAATATTTGAATATTTTTTTTCACCAAAAAGTGAAAATACAAGGAAATTTAAGAGTGAATCAGAAATCAAATTATTTTACTGGCAGCCATCAGTCAGTTACCAAAAGGCAGGCACATTTGGAGAAGTGGAAAAATATGAGCAGATCTACCTTGGCCAGGGCAACCATTAGCTTGCGGAAGTCACCAGATGTGTCTGATATAATGTCCTTTTCCAGTTCTGTCTTGTACACTAGAAAACAAGGAATTATATTTCAAGTAAATAGTGTTCTCAAAATACTCTGTTACAACAAGAACAGCTGCTAATTACCGTGTTTTATGCACATAAACAGCTACGATCTAAGTCACATGGGGAAGACAAAACAAATGCATGCTTGCATACAACAAAACCAACATTGCTACCAGCTAGTCATGAGAGTTTCTACGCAATCAAACGGTCACGGAAAGGTAACAGGAAAGCCTGAGGAACGGAGTATTGTTCTAAGCTCAATATCCTGCTAGATCATTCTTAGCTACCAATGAAAGTTTGTTCTGTTTGATAAACATAGCATAGCCTTCTCCACTCGAGGATTTATGACTGGACAAGCATAATTATGAGTTTAATGCAAAAGACAATAGCAGTTATGATAAATCAAAGGAATGTTGTGTGTGATTCTGGTCTGGTGTCTAAACATTTTCATTGCTTTCCAAGTGGTAACGCTCTATATTGCTACAAAAACGCATTCTCGCTTCAACAGCAACCTAATCTACAGCAGCAACATTCTCTTTGCTGATAAGTATTAATTTTTTTGATACCCACTATTAAGACTACACGGGTTTGCTTGTGCTTTTTTGACTTAGCCAACACCTTACCAGAATTGCTTGACAACTGTCAAGCATTAGCACACAGCAATTTTCTACATTTCAGTCAACTTGTCATGAAGATAACCTCTGAAGCTCAGGGAAACAAACAGGAACTGCACAACTGCACTACTGAATTGTGATAAACCCAATCAGAATGGCCAATATAAAACCACAAAGAATATTAAAGGAAAAGCAGTGTTTTTTGAGAACGGATCTTAGATCTCTCTTACATCTACTTATAATCAACTAAGAATCATAGCTTCGATCAGATAACATGCTTTAGAAAAGTTGAAAAACCGAATGTATGCTTGTATGAAGTTTTATTTCATGTCTTTTCTGGCAGGTCTACCAAATAAACTTACAAGCATGCATCAGTAGATTTCAGATTCACCTACTTATTACATAATTGATCCTAGAATCCATAAATCTAGCATCATTATTCTGTCATTATGCACAGAATGTATGTAGCTTACAAAAACCCCCTCAAAATCATTTAGACACAACTCCTATGAGTAGTAAATGTTCTCCAGTACACAAATATCCAGGACACCAGTACAAAATGGTATCTTATGTCCAACTGACAAAGAATCAAAGCAGATGTTGTGTAAGTGACTCTAATAATCAAATTCCCACTAAAGGAAACTTATCCAAGTAACTTTGTGTAAAAACGAAGTACATCGAAACTTTCAAAATAAACTTACTTTCCTTGTAGACTCTGTTAATTTCACTAAGCTCCTGATTTGTTCGTGAGCAGATGATTTCAATAAGTGTGTCTTCATCAGTTCCCAGACCCTGCAACACATAGATGATTCAGTTAGGTGCTAGAAATGAACACGCACACTTGAATAGTTTAAAAATATTGTACAGACATCTCCTTTCTCTCACTCTAACAGTTTCACAACCATTCAGGCATATTTTTTGCTAAGTGTGCCTGAGAAACCCCAGATGGTACATTTTTAGTTGCCAAATCTACTCCAATAGCTTTGAGATCCTGTAGATATTATCTCTGGGCAATGTGCATTTGCTGCGACTGTTTGTAACACTCAGTGGCCTCCCCACCAGCATAACTGGATGAGGTCAACTTATCATGGTCCATATGTGCTTGTTTTCTGTCCATTGAGAGCACAGGAAGAAAATCTGCTTCTTAGCATGCAAATAGGCAGCAATCAACTTGTTCTTCCCTGCTTTTCTTCCCCACCTACATGTCCTTTGCTATAAACCCAAAGCCAAGGATGACACCATCATTAGCCTTGGCCTTGTCTCCAAGTCAGCAAAGATTTAAGCATGTTTTGAATTTCAAGCTAATAAACAGTCTCTTTTGAATTGTCCATATTTTTCCATGTACTTCACAATGCACAAATACAGACAAAACATTACTATTAGCGATATTAATATTAAGAAATAAAAAAGTATTTAGTATGATAAACTAAATATTCAGATTTTATATTTTTTTGAACAAGCTGATTGAATTGAGAGGTCTTATGTAATATTTCAAAGCCACATTTGTGATCAAGGTCAATGAAGAATCAGTACTTTGAACTAAGCTGCATTACTACTGTTTAAAAAGTAATACAGGTATTAGTACTGTAACAACCTTACAAACCCCATCAAGATGTATCAGCTATCAATTAAACCTTATAGTAACTCAGTCCAAAGTGACACAGCTTGATCAATGTGCTCTATGTCCAATTATTTTATATAGATAAACACCCAAATTGAAATAAATAAATAGCTAACAACACTGCAATATTCTTGTTCCTGGAGAAAGAGAGGAAACTCTGAAGGACAGGCTCAGAACAGACGACTGACTTGCATGAGCTGAAGATGCTTCTCTCTCTCCAGTGACCACTGAGAATGTCTAGGTTACTAGCCGGTAAAGCCATCTGGCAGCCGGATGCCTCAGTATTTTGAAAAGAAACTTTTTAAAAAATAGACTCCATTAGCAATTTTTTCATTCTGTTTTATTTCTTACATACAAATGAACCATGTTCACGCAAATCTCATTAGCCTCGTCTTCTAGCATCAGCAGCAGACAGAAAAGACACTCTCATGCCTCTTGTTAGGATGCTGTTTGTTAAGCCCATCTGTAACAGAATGTCACTTGGTATGTGGCAAAAACAGCAGAGAAGTCTGCTGGGCAATATCTTGGGAAAACTTCTCATGCTGCAGTCTTTTACATGTGGCAAATGGAGGTAATTATGCGGAAAACTACCCTCTTGGAAAAAGTGTCTCTATTGAAGGAAAAAAAAAAATAAATAAATGAGAGGTCTAAAGCCAAGTAATTTTATAAAAATAGCTCACAGCTAAGAGAATTAGGAACAGCTTTCCACAGAGGGGTTCTAATAGGTATGTGGGGAAGAAATGAAGGCTAACAAAATTTAAGATTTTCTAAATATTTTTTTAAGTATTTCATAAGAATGTGTACCAGAAAAATGACTAACTCCTCAACAATAACTTTGCTTTACTCAACTTTGATTCCCATGTCATAGCTTATTATGCTCTATGCATCAAGTCAAACTTAAGCTCAGGCAAATTCAGAAAATTAAACTAGGTGCTTGGGAGTTGGGAATAGCTGATCTATGGAAAGAATAAGATATTCTACGTTTGTGGCTACTCTGAGGTAATGGCTTGGTCTTTGGGCTGTAAATACAGCATAAATGCTATCTAAGCATACAGTCATCCTAAATGTAACGTACCAGATGTAAGACAGTAAAAAGACCAACAAACAAACAAACAAACCAAAACAAACCAAAACCAAACCAAAAATCAAACTAATTATGGCTAGCATCTACTTAAACCAGAAGAGGGCAGCATCTGATTACTCAAAGAAGGGATTTGGCCCACCATTAAAAAGTTACCATCTCTGCACTGGGTTGTTTTTTTGGGTTTGTTTTTTTCTAGGGATTTTTTTGGGACGGTGGTTCTGTTAGCTTGTTCATTTTTTAACTCCTTTTTCACAATCTGGAGAAATTAATTGATTGGGTTTTGTCTTGTTCTGAATTTCAACAGACATATTTTAATACTTTTTTTTTTTTAATTACTTAAAAAAAATCCAAACAAACCTGATCAAGAACATTCAGAATGTAAGTGATGATTATAGATCCAAATTCCCAAACCTTAGTCTGCTTAGAAAGCTGAACACAGTGGCATGAGCCCCCCTCAATCTGGTTTCAGTGGCCTGCAGAATGGATATTTCCAAACTAGCAATCTATTCCATGCTTGCCTGTGATTGTAAGGGGGCTGAACACAGTGACTCACTGCTGCACTGTTTCTCCAAAGACTGCTTTTGATGCCCCATCCTCCTCCCCCTTGTGTTCTACACAGTGGCAGGCTTGGTACTGGATGTTCTTTCAAGATCAGTGATTTGACCCAATAACTGGAAACTACTCTTTAAGCCTATAAATGCTAGTAGAGGATTTAATGGCTCTAGCTAACAGCTGCTCTCTTAATGGTTTTTTTGTACTATGACCCTCTACACTGTTTTTAAAAGCAGTCAGCAAAGCAGCAACCAGCCAGAGCAGCCTATCAGTTATTCCTGACCTGATGAAAATTATTTTTTCCTTAAAGAGAGGATTTAATTAACAGTTTTAAATCACATGGTTCCAGAATTTCTCTCATTTTGGATGCCTTGCAGCTGGATTCTTAATCTGTAGTACTAAAATATATAATAATCAGTGGCTTTGTTTGAAAACTGTCGCCTTGGATATGAAGTCCATACTCATTCTTGAGACAGAGATATCAGGCTACCGTACTTGAATTTCAAAGCTCATTTACCTTCATGGCAGCTTTCAATTCAGAGGCATCATACTGTGCTGGTGTCTTCAGCAAGCCCAAGATCACTGCCTCTAAATGACCCGATAGAGCAGACTTGAGCGCTGCAGAAAGTTCCTGTAAAAGAGAAGGAATGATGGAAGAAAAAAAAATTAAAGCTCACTTCTGATCTCCAGAGAATTTAGCCTGTAGTGCTTTAAGCTTCCAAGCCTGCAACAGTGTTTCTCTCACAATTGACAAGGAAACAGAACATAACGAGCTTTTCTTTTGTGAAAGCCTAAGAAAGAAATTAGGGCAAAGGAATTTTTTCTCATCCTTTGAAAATAAGAAGAAATCCACTGGTGGCTGACGCAGTGCTGGGAAGCATGGTGCAGACACATCTGAACAGCTCCGCTCCAGTCTTGAAGCACTGACTCTTTGTTGGAGCTAATAAGCACAGACGGATCTGAGTCTGACTCCCTGCGGTCAGTGCTTCTCCATCATACTCCCACAATTTTCCCAGTAGCACTGTATTATTTGTGTTTTTCCTATTATCCCAGCCCTTTACTAGCTGAGACATTGGAAAATTGACTGCACAGTTATTCCACTGCACAAGCCCAGTTCCCAAACATCTAGCTGAAGAGAAAAAAATCGTCCCTGAACACAGAAAGATTATCTCTGTCTTCAAGGAAACTATCAGAAGTGTGCAGCCAAAGTCTCTATTGTTACTTGTCAGTCAATCCTAGAGAAAGAAACAGTCAGGTATGCTCACTTCACAGGATGCATGCAAACCTGTAGCAAATAAAGTCAGAGACATGTCATCTTGTACGGGTTTCAGATGCAACTTGAATAATCCTAATATCAGCTTCATTGTAGCATAGTTACAAAGTTGAAATCCCTGGGATCAAGTCTGGGGTGCACATAGATCAATGTATTCCCTAAGCTGAAGTTAAGCCTGTAGCATTCAGAAGAGAATGGCTGCATTTCAGTTGCTGGTTTCTACACTAACAATCTGTGAGCTTGAGGGGCAAGGGAAAGGGGGAAAAGAAAGTGATCTCAGGAAAATTGCAGAGAAGTTTGTACCAGAGAGATAAAGAGCCAAGGCACTTACTTCATTTCCAGATTCACCCATTTAATCCAGGGCACTTATATATGCTAATGCTATATGAACTGACTGCCAGGGACTGACCAAGATAGTGAATGGGGGTTTTGGGCATCTAGCTGCTTTAGTTTAAGAAAGATTTTTAAAACAATAACTCAATTTTGGCTAGATTTTTCCATCATTTATTTGTGTGAAAACAGGTTCTTCATATATCAGCTGAAACGCAAAGACACCGTATATCTTTACAACAAATTTCAGGACAATGCCATGAATTCCAATTAGCTGAGCGAAATTTTTGCAATCTTTGCACTTTGGTGTGAAGGCTGAAAGAAATATAAATCACTACAGTAGGATTTACCAAAATAACTGCAACAAAACACCTCAAACTGAACCAAACACCTGTTCTCATATTAGCAGACTTCTGGAGAAATAAGATCATCTCCTGCCACCAGGAAAGCAGGGTCTCCACTGTGACTGACAGATACCATTAATTTATAAATAGCAAAGAGAAAAAGTTTTACTAAGTGTTCCAAATTAGCATTTGGATATTAGCAGTTTATTTCAAAGTTGGAGATTATTGGCGGCAGTTAGGACCGACCAGGCACATACACCATACACATGCAGTATTCACTGGGGAAAGACTGCATAGATCAAACATCCTTCCTCAAGATTACCAGTAGTTTCTACTAGATGCAGCTCAACCCAAAGGAGTGAAAATAGAAGTAGATCTGCGACTTTTTTAAAATTGTAATGATCTATTGAGATATCCTGCAACACACAAAATGAGCAGCCTAGTACAAAACAAGACATTGCCAAAGAAATCTGCACAACCCGTTGCCAAAGAAAATCATGAGATACTGTCCCTAGAAGATACGCCTACACGTCTTTTCATATCCTACTTCCTCCTCTCTTGCCATTCACTAGTTTATTTCACTGAGTGGTTTCTACTGCAAATTTCCATTGTTTCTAAAGACTCTTTTATTCTCTGGCACTTGTTAAACTTAATAAATTCAGTTTGCTCTTGGGTTGCAGAAAGGAAAAAAGGTGATAGAAATAATTTAGATGAAAAAAAAATTGCAGATTTTCTTGACTGTGCACTTTTGTGGTCATGCAAAACATTAACAAAGCTTTAAGTGACATATTTCACTATTAGGGTCCACTTATATGCACGATTCTACCAGTGCCCACAGGGTGTGACTGCCAGGGTGCAGACGTGTGCACACATGCATGCATCCAACTTGTGTGTGCTTCTGCATGTGCCGGTATCAGCCATGCATAAAAGTTGATGAATTTCCAAAATTTAACTCTAGATTTACATTTGGTTTCTGATGAGGGTTCTGGGCTGCTATCGGAGGACTACCATTTGGGGTCTGGCAAACCTGAAAGAGATACATTCATCACAATCCTAACTCTACACAAGTTTCCTCTTTTTTGTGGGCATAAAACTTCAATTATGGTAAGATTTTCAAAACTTCAAAAGTCAAGAGAGCAGCTCTTGCCTTCCAGATAGCAAGACTTATTATGCAGAATTCTGCACACATTATACAGATGTCTCTCCATCAACAGATCAGTACCTAAGGTATTTCTGATAGGATAATGTCTAATCATAGTTCAACTGATTATATCACTTTGTTCCACATCTGCAGCATTTGTAGCACAACTGACTGCAGTCTCTTCTCATTTAAGCTAGCTCTGTGAATAGAAAAAAAATACTTTCCTTATGCTGAGTTGTCTTAAGCAAAAATAAATTTAAAAAAAAAAAAAAAATCAATCCCCTAAAGCATCTCCCTTTCATCTTTTCCTTCAAACTGAGACATTTCATATTAATGGCTTTTCACTATTATTTAACGTATTTCACCAGGGATTCCTGTGGCTGGCTGATATGTCACCCATTGTGATTTCTGGAGGTGCTAGGAACCCACCATCTCCAACAGATTTCAGTCCCAGTTGTGCATACTCAACAAATTTGGAAGTCCCACCAGTCCTAAACAGTGACAGCACAAAGTAGATACATCTTTAATTTCAGAGAAAAGACAAACCAAATAATACTCATCTCCAGTTTACACCCAGTTAACTGTGAAACATGCAAGCCCTAAAAATCTAACTGTCCACAAGAAAAACATTCAATAGTTGGTGTTTCTTCACATTTTGCTACCTTTTTTGTTCTCCTCTGATAGGCAAAAGCAATATCCTGCCTCTGTTCATTGCTGCGGTTTGTCAGGATGTTGATGATGGTGACCTCATCCACACCTACAAAGACATAAGACAAAGAGTTAAAAGCGCTTTCTTGTTACTGTTCTCTTTGTATTAATATGTTCTCTGACACTCAAAACATAGTGTATGTGCTATCTGGGGCAGAGCTCAACAGCTCTCATCAGTTAGTGTATGTCATGTCCTGGCTTTGGAGAAAGGGCAACCAATTATGGCCCAAATTTTTGATATGATGCAGACCTTTGTGTACACAGGTATGCATACACCTTAACAAAGTCTAGTTTGTGACCAGCTTTGCGACCTCTGTTTTCTGCTTCACACGTGTATCCATGTATTTGTGTTCAGTCACTCAGTATTCTGCAAAAAGCTGCTCAAGAACACAGGCTTTAAAACTGACATGAACTTGGACTTACTAAAGCCTGCCCTGTCATACTGGTAGAGTGTTTTCAATTAAGGCTTCTTAATAAAGCAGTTATATTTTCTATTTAACCCACAGTCACTTAACTATCACTCCAAACATAAAAATGGGAAAATAAAGCAGTATATTTCATTCTCTCAGAGGCTCAGAAGGCAGAAGGGGTTTTTGACACTGGAAGAACTATTTACGTGCTACTTTTAGACATCATCAATCAAAGATGCATGCTGAGTTGGAACTAGCATGCCTATAGGACTCGGATGCTCAAACTCCCAACCTATCTTTTAAGTGAACTACATATCAGTAAAAGTTTAGTTTTAAGTGGAGTTTTCCAAATCCATGCACTTAAATGCAACTGCAGCATGAATGCAAGGAGATGATTAAGATTTATTCTAAGTTAAAAGTCAAAGCATACATCTTGGGTTAGACACTCTGGCTGTCAACAGAACCTAATGCAAACCACAGCTTTAGATCTCGTAGTGGTCATCAATGCAGGTCAATGCATCTAGAGAAAAAGCTTTTATGTTGTACAGGAAGCAGGATTTCCAGATGTTATTTCCTAGATACAGCTACTCACTACTCTATGTTCTTTCCAATGCAGGCAGCATCTTGTGACTTTTCCACTTGCTCCTGCCCACTGCAACTAACTTGCACTTCAGATTCCCTCTCAGTTTCCCCGTTCCATTTGCTGCTTTCAAACTGTATTCTCCTCAATTTGTATTCTTTGGACTAGCACAGTTCTTCCTCTGATCACAATTCGCATATGCAGCTAGGTCTTGGCAACTCAAAAGATATCCCAGAGCCTGGTTGGACCGGAGGCTCTTGAGCTTCTTGAGATGAACCTGGAACATCTGACTTATCTCTGTAATCAAATGGTAGGTGGTTGAAATTTCCAAAGGCCTAGGTGAGGACACACTAGCTTGCTCAAGTAAAATTTCATTTTGATTTTAATTTTCTTACTCTGTTTAAGAGAGCAAACACCATTATGTTTTTGTAGGACAACTACGATCTTCTTCTTAGAATGCTTTGTAAAAGCATACAAGTGAAAGAATTTGAGTCCCCTTTGCCAGTTCTCCAACGCACATTTGTGTCTATATCACTGAATTCAGCCCCTAGGTAAAATGTCCGTTTGTACTTCATGTACATGATTGGTTAAACAAAGATGTCTGGACGTGCCATTCCAACACAGGTGGGGAGTGACAGCACAGTCAGAAGTGACGTCCAGATAATAAAGTCTTCCAAACAAAAGAGTTAGCATAGCTTATGAATGGATGGACAGAGGAGACAGTTAGAACAGCTCTCATTGTTATGCTCAAATATCAAGCTAACCTATAGCTATGCTGTGTAACCATTTGTTTTGGACTATTTCCAGACTGACTGGATGAAGCTTAGAAGAGGCAAAACTATTTCTAAATATTGCACATTTAGTACAGTGCATACTCTTCTGCAACAGAAGATGATGTGTATCTGGTGAGTTGCATGCCAGGTTTTGAACCAAATAGGCAGCTCTAAATCTAAGGTCAGAACAAGCCCAGAGTTTTGACTTGGTCTCTTCATTTACTACAAGTATTATGAATAGCTTCTTTCACATTTGCACACGTATCAGTGTAAATGATGATTTTTTGATAAAAAACAGAAAGTAAGGACCGGATCAGCAGCTGCTAGCAGGACTCAGATCCCTGCCAGAATCCATCTACATTTATTTTCCTTACTACCCAAAGCAACCTCACAGCAACTTGAAACAAAGGACTGCAACTGATATTATAAAATTAATCATATAAAGTGTGAATGTTGCAGAAGACCTTTTAGCCCCTTGGTACAGAATCTAAAATGATGAGTCAAATCCAAAATTCCTTTCTCCCTCTTCACCACAGTTTTCATGATGAAATACTGTACTTGATAGCCTCATGTCCTTAGCTCGTGCTGAGGCAGACCTACATCACAGCTTATTCACACAAGCTTGGCCTGCAAAAGTCAAAAGGCCCTGCAAAGCATCCTATGTCTTAGTTACAAATTTTGGTTTGAAAACATGCTGACTGTACATTTCAGCCATAATCTAGTCCTGCCCAATTTAAAGTATTCCCATTCTATAAAAGAAAACAAATTCTCCCAGTTCAGAAACAGCCACAGACACACACACACACAGACACCGGGCCTTTCAGCTGTCGCAGGGCCACGGCATAAGCCAATGTCTTTAGCTTTTAAATAAATTTTAAATTAAATCAGTCTTGGCATTCAAAAATGGCAAATGACATTTTCAAGTTTTATCACAATTGTGATAGATTAGAAGCCAGCAAATGACTGCATCCAAGTTTCTTATTCATATGCTTTGTGGATGGAAATATGAAGTTAACTCATTGCTCTGGCATTTAATGGAAAATAAATGCTTGTACTTCACACTTGGGAATTATGCTGCACGGACAGGATGCTGACTCACATTTGCTGAGCTGGGGTGGAGCAGGAGAGGCGCTCAAACATTTTTCTTTGTTGTTCACTAAAATCTCTAGAAGTTTCAGGGTAATGAAACAAAAGTTTATTTCCGAATGTATTCTGGCTGGGCAGATTTTATCAGTGCATTTCTATCAACAGGCAACTCAAAATTAAGACATTGGGGCTCACAATTTTTTTTTAAATAAGAAAATTCCTTGCAGACGGAAATGTATTTGATGGGGGGCGGAAATAAAAAAAAACCCTCTGATTAATAACAACTTTTCTTCTGAAAGAGACAATCTGTTGCATTGGTAAATCACAGTGTTATGGCTCAATCAGCAAAAAATGACAAAATTAACATAACCAAAATGATCAGTTAGAGTTTTTAATTTTTTGGTTTAAAAGACACTGTACTTGAATTTCTATGGGCCAAAACAACAGCACCAGCATGGTTCTGACCAAAACAGGTGACATTGTGGTGGTTTAACCCCAGTAGGTAACTAAGCATCATGCAGCCACTCTCTCCCACCCCCCCTGCCAAGGGGATAAGGAAGAGAATGGAAAAAAAAACCTCATGGGTTGAGATAAAGAGTTTAATAGGATAACAAAGGTAGAGAAGAATAATAATAGCAGTAGTAACAACAATAACAATAATATAAGCTGTGTGGTGCTTAGTTGCCAGCTGGGGTTCAACCATGACACATGGGTTTCAGATACCAGTAGTCCTTTATCCTGTAAAAAGCCCCCAAAATGCTTCTTATGTCCCTGTTTTTTTGAAGCTGTTTACATCACTGTTTGTAGGAAACCAATTATTGTCTGGATTATTCAGAATTTTCATTTGGGAAAAACACCACAAGTATTTTTAAAGAGTTTATATTTCAGCAAATTTTCTGAATTAGCAGATGAAAATATCCTGTAAGCAAACATTCAAAGTACAAGGAAACAGTACCTGGAAGAAGGGTCCCAACACTCTCGTCCTTTATTTCCCCCAGGAATACTTCCTTTGAGAGTCTTTATGGTAGATGATTCAGTATTAAAACCATAAAGAGATTCTCCCCTTTAAAGCCACCTTTCCAAAAAAGCTTCTGGACAACAAGCTAATAAGCAGAGATAAGCTCAAACCTACAAACATGCAGGTCCATGAATAAGTTTCCCCATTATTTGTTCAAAGGGTTGGGAATCATCTCTCTAACAAAATGTTTCCATGTATCTTAAAACCAAACTCAGCAAACTGCTTATCTTTGCTGGAAGAAAGTGAAAAAACAACATGAGCCTGGCCTTCCTGACTGGAAAAGCTTTTGTACTGCCTAGTATATTGCAATTTCATTTTGCATTAATTAACAGCTTGAATGTTAAAATGTGTAAATTTGTATCTATCCTGAAAGTCTCACGGTATATTTGACATGTCGAGATTTGCTCTACAATCAGACCTGTAAAAAATTACTAAGTCTAGACAAAACTCTACATACATACAAAGCATCTTCTGCCAAACGTGACATTTACTCCTCTCTTGCAAGAGGATTTTTTTTTAAATAAAAAAAACACAAACATAAAATGATTCAAAATCAGAACTGAACCTACTTTAATGAACAGACAAGGGACTTCTACAGTTAAATTAAGAAATCTTGCAAAAGGAATCCTCATTCTTGTTAGGGAGGGGCAATATTTTACATTTTCTCACAAGTCAAACATGTGCTTTGTTGGCACTGAGGGAAGACTCTGCATTTCTTTCTGATGAAAAACTGCTTGGCTTTTAAATTTCTCCCTCTCCTGACATGTAGGCAAAAGACTTGTCAGTTCCAGCTAAGCCCAGCTGTTGCTCCTCTGGCCTGGAGGAAGTCTGGAAAGTATGGCACACCCTTTCTTTGTTACAGAGCAGGACAAAGACAGAAGATCGCTGCTGTGGGAGTACCACTAAGGTATTACTCCAGAGTTGTGGTTCAGTCTCCCTGCCCTCCTGACTGTTTCAGGCTGTTCCATGCAGCTGCATCTCTGCCCTGCTCCATCCCGGTCTCCTACCAGTCAGTGGAAGTGGTGGATCCTGGCACTGACATAAGGAGATGGAAACCCACTTGAGAGCCTGGCTCAGAGAAGCAGAGGACTTTCACATTGCCCTACCCCTGAAATACTGCAACGTAATTTCAGAAACTAGATTCTGCTGTTTCTAGGACTTTTTTTGACCTCAAATAATGTCAAAACCACATAAGCATTTTGTTCAAAACCCAGGAGAAAAATGTTCAAACCCTCCCTATTCAGCTGTCTGGAGAGCTGAAGGGAAGAAGAAATGTCCAATCCCATAATCCAGTAGAAATCTGTGCTTCAGAGCTTGGTCTCAAATCACTACCACAGAAGTTGATACTTTATTCTCAGTGGTAGAAAAGTAGTAGAATTTGAAGTACTGATGAATCAAGAGAAAAAAATGGACATTTTCAGTGATAACAACTCCTAACTTCAAAAGCATATTCAAAGCATGCATTTACAAAGTTCAAAATCTAACTCAGTCAAGATTTTATCAGTGAGGTCTGAGAAATATAACATGTCCTAAAATAGGTATCCTAGAATAAGGATATTAAAATGTTGGTCTTGAGACACTGTACTTTATTTATTTATTTATTTTTCATTCTATCTTACAAATAGAATCAAAGCCACAGCCCATGTTCCTCACCTTTAGTCTTGATGGCTGTTTCCAGGGCTGCAGCATCCCGGTCAGCATCAAAATTTGAGTAGGCTTTAACTGTAGCATACGCACTTGGTGGGAGAGAATGCTAGAAGAAGAAAAACAACCTCGAAGTTAAATCATGTAATCTCATCCTTGCTGCAGTTAATAAAACACATGTGTCTCTTGGTGAACCTGTATTTAGCCAAATTTTTAAATACAAGAACTACCATCAGGTACCTGTGAAAACAGAATGCTGCTAAAAGCCACTGAACTCTGTCCAGAAATCCACTCCCAGCCATGCCTATTACAACAAAGAATATATACAAATAGATATATTACTGCAGCAAAAACCTAACACATTCCAAGTTTACTCTCTAAATTTCAATATTCTAAAATCTGGAGTTATCTGGCTAGATCTGAAGGGAATTGACTACAGAAAGCTAATTCAAAGAAAGTCTAACTATCTCCCATGAAAGTCTGAAGTATTTTAGATTTGAAGCCAATGCTTTACTTTGGATCACAGGCTAAAATTAAAAAAAGTAGAGGGAGATGGAAAATTAACGAGTAAGTCAAAACAAGTTTTGTGCCCTATCTCATGGACTTTAAAGGTAACACCAAAAAATCTTTTTAACCCTACAGTTCTAGAAGACAGCAGTGATTTACAATCTCCTTTTAAAACTATGTCTGCAGATACTTGGTTTAAGTAGCATGAGGCTAACAAAACCAAATGAAATTTCAAATTACCTCTGCTAAGAATAAGAGGATTTGCAGGTAAGTTCAGTTAGTAAACAGCTGCAACATTTTAGAAGTTACCAGTTTTTATCAGATTTATTATTGTCCTGTGCTTAGGATTGCAGCTTCAAACAGGAGGTCATCAGAATAGAGATTCAACTCTTAGCTGCTTCAGTGTAAGCTAACAGTTTAGCTTGTATCACCACCTTCCATGGGCAGGTTAAACTAAACCACAGGCTTTCACATAAATAGCTGAGAAATATTCACAAATCCAAGTCTGCTGAGTTCAATTTAGAGACCTAAACCTCTGGCAGAAAGGTGTAGTGACTAACACCTGAAATTGTCATAGGTGTTTCCTAAGTGAATGAACAACTAAGCTTTCTTGGTAAAGATGCCTGGAAATTTTTGTTTCAGTCCCTAACTCCAACAGAAAGCCAGGTTCATAAACAAGACTAAGCTATCTTAATATCCCTAGAGGATCTTTATACATGCAAATTGTTAAAAGGAGGACAAATTTTAAATAAAAAATTCCATGGTTTTTGACTACATTTGATTCCATCCTGTAGAGGTCACACTGTCCTGAACAGATTTCTCTGGCAGCAACCACCGTACGTTCTTGAGACGGTCTGTGTTACGCAGTGGAGAATGTCAAGTCAAAAAAGCACCAATAAACTGAACCATTCTTTCTTTTGTTTCTTACCATCAGCTCAGCCTAGCAAAGTGGCCCCACTGTGGCCCACAGCCACACCACAAAACACAGCCTTTCCTGTTAGTAGATCAAATTGCTAACAGAAGCAGTAAATGGAGATGCGCAATGCAGCCTCAGAGAAATCTGTGTGCCTGAAAAATTCCTAAACCAAAGCCCATTAGAAATGCCACATGGTTGTGTATACTATCTAATTAACCAGCACTGCTAGATAATCTGAAGAAAGTCACCTGGTGAGCTTAGCAGAGTTGGGTACCTCTCCTTTCACCCAGCTCTAAGTATTTTCCAAGTCTTTGGACAGAGTATTTTACTGCAAGATGATATCATACACTGAGAAAATACATAGCATATTTGAAATTTGGGAGCCATCCTTCCCTCTGTCTTTCCACCCAATGCATGCAACAAGTTGGGTTCAGATCCCCTGATGCTGGCCAAAAGACCCAGGAAATGCCATGTATGTACACACACCCAGGAAAGACAGAAACCTTCTGCCAGCTATTCTACCAGTAAACGGACCATCTTAAAATTCAGCATCCACAAAGATTATGTTTTACTCTCTCAGGTGACTGTCTCGAGTACTTCAGTGGAATAGACACAGGTCTTATCAGGGTGATTATTCTACCTATGAAAACCAGCCATTTAAATTCCAGACTATATGGTCTCAAATTACTCCAGTACACTGTTGTACCACAGTGTTGTACCACATACCACTGTATGTTTTCAGACAAGAGAGTTTTTCCAAATGGCTTTCCGTTTAGTTCAATACAAAATTTTCCAGGATGTAGGAGTACAAGTCCAGCTAGCATATAACTGCACAAGCAGTCNAGAATTCAATCCTATTGGGAAGAGCAGAACACAAGGGAGAAGCATATTTGACTGACAGAAAAGCTGAAGAGGCTTAATTTCTTCTAAAAAACCCAGGACCCTTTCAAGATATCTACATCTCAGTATTCCCTGTCCTCAAAAAAATCATCACTAACTTGACATCATCTGACAAATAACCTACAAAGTCTTGACTGAAATACAGGCTTCCAATTCTCAGTGCAAAGATGGAGCACATCATGAAGCTAGAACTTTGTTACAGAATCTTTCTATACTCTCTTGTGGATAGATGCAGAAACTGCAAGCATAGATTAACTTCAGCACAACTCCCTCCTTTCCTTAAAGGAAGGAGAAGATAATACCAGGCTGAAGCAAGCAGGTCAGTTTCTTCATCTTGAAGCCAATCAATTGCTGTGCCACTGACGCAGAATGCACAAATTCCTTATTGCACAAGACAGGAATTGGGTTCAGCTGCAACCATTCTATACCCTCAAGGTTAAAAACTTCTTTTGAGAAAAATAGGTAATTGAACTGTGTTTAACATCAGTTAACATGCTGAATCATTGCTTAGGGGAACTGGGCAAATCCTTTATGCAAACTAGCTACTCAATAATTCTGGCTTCCAACTTCGCATCTACAGAACAAGCCAGCTGCCTGGTATTTCTTACACTCTACGGCATTTCTATGATGAAAATGCTGCCATGGAACAGTATTCAAATTTGACTTTTGCAACTACTCACAAGCATCATGGAAGAAACATTTCTGCCCTTGAGAATAGATTGCTCAAATATTTCAAAAGTAAGTCTCCGTTGAAACAAACACGACCAAGCAAACTGAAGAGTTGACTGCTTTTGCAGTACAAAATCAGCTTTGCTACTTACCTACAATGTACTAGGCAGTTCTTTGCAACAGCTCTTTCGCAAAGATCATATGGTATAATTTATTTTGCAACAAGTAACGAAAATAGGCAAAAAGTCTGCTTGTAATGAGCTCAGATCTGGAGTTACCGGCTATAAAATTTAAAAATATAGCAAATTTATAAGGAACATGATGGAATAATGCACAGGTAGGATTCACTTCCTCTTCAGTGACAATCACAGAACCACAAATTCGTGGCACAATACCCTGACGCTATACTGGTAACCCTAGCATCTAATGTTGCAACGTAAAGAATCAGAGCAAGAGAGTGTGGCTTTCCGGTATTTCAATAAAACTATCAGGCGAGTGCAGATGTGCTGGAAAATACACAATCAAACCCAGATTCTTTATGCTTTTCAAAACAGAAAGTGATAAAATAGATTTTTTTCAAGAGCAGTTTGGTTTTGGTGACAACCATTGCAGGAATAAGATCCCCAATATTTTAATTCCCATTAAGTAAAGTTCTCAATTTTTAATTGAGGAAAAAGAAAAAGAAAATTTGGAAGGTATCAGCAAAACCAAACACATTTCCATCTCCTCTTATCATCCTTAACTCATCTGTTCCTTTGGAAGAAAAAGGGACCATGGACGCAAACTAGCCCTCCAGTTTGTCCTGTGATCTCTTTAATACAGCCCAGCACATGAATACTACTCATGCTGCTGGTCAGTTAGAAGAGCTGTCATTAAATCTAGTCACCTTATATAACTGTCCCATGGTTTACAACTGCTTTGTGGCTGAAAACTCATCACTGCTAACTCAGTTTTTAGTCAATGTAAATTTAAGTAGAACAGATACATGGAATCTTGTAAACTGTACAGCTCAGTACAATTGTTGGTAAAGAGTCCTGTAAAAAAAAAAAAACCAAGATGTGGCATTTAAATAAAACAAACTTTTCTCGTTTAGATAATAATACTTACATCCCCTTCAAGGCTGAGCTTGCTTAAAATTTCATGGACAGTAGACATCTTGAAAGAATGCTGGAGGAAGAGGAAAAACAACAAAACAAGCAGACTTAAATATATTTACAATTACATCAGCACATTGTATGGTCCTGAAACACCGCAGCACTGAAAGTGACATACTCCAATGAATCTGCTAATCCCAAGCAAGAAAGCAGATTTCAGACTTTCCAAGCCACACCACCATTAATAATGCAACAGTGAGACATCTTTATTCTATTGTACAATAAAAATTTATCTTCACTCCTTAAAGAAACCCATTTCTTCTGCATTTTAAATACTTATACTTAGGAACTGGAGAATCTCTACCTTAGAAACAGAACCAACTAAACTTACAACTCAGTACCAGGAAAATTGTGCAGAAACATTACAGTCTGGTCCAGCTCAAAGCCAAAAAGCAGGAACAAACAGCATTTAAATCAGATGCTCAATTCCTCAAGTACTCATGGAATACTTTGAAACTATATTCACACAGACATTTTATAAAATCATAATGCCATTCAATCTTTAATCCTGGACACAGGCCACAAACACCTCTAACATCATATGGTTTTGTAGTGGCTCCTCAGTAACAAGAATCACAAGACAAGCTACAAATACCAGTTAGTAACATGATTGTCAGATACTAGGTAAGAAAGTCTCTCTTAAAATGGTGACTCCAAAAGTAAAAGCCCTTGAGGCAAGATAATCAATACCATGGCTCCACTGCCAGAACCTGCATAACATCTTGCTAGCATATATACAGAAAAACAGGAAAAAAAACCCAACCCTGAGACAGGTTATACACGTTGCAGAAATGAACGCTGATGTGATACACTTATGTTACAACACCGTGCCTTTTTTCAACTCTGGTTTCTGGTCAGGGAAGTTTGCCAGAGCTGTATTACTGTTTTACCGGAAGGGTCTCTCAACTAAGGAGGAAATTTTTTCCAAAGGTTGTAAGCCAGAGCCAATACTTAAGAGGCTTGATGCATTCCCAAAACTCTGCTCTCAAATTCCTGAAAATACTGAAAGGACAGACATTGCCACTCACATTACCTTCTAGTCATCCAGGCTGGCACCTGCAACAAACGTTATTTTGCCTGTTGAAACTAAAGCTTGTTTCTCAGGAACTCTACAATAAAGTTGTAGAGATCATTATCAAATGGGGAAAAGAGTTGGCTTGAAGAGAGGTAGAAGAAAAAGCACGGCAACACTTCAAGATCAGTGACATTTCACTAACCAATAACTGAGCCTGGAATAAAAATTGCACTATTTTCAGTCTCACAGAGTGCCACTCCCTTCACTACCACGCTGTCAAGGGCTCCCCCAATCCAGCTCACAGATACCATGCCCTCTGAGCCAACTCCCAGCTGTTCTGCAGCCAGTCCTGGGTATGTCCTTTCAGCTGGTTTTCAGATTCTTTTTTTATCCTCCATCAGTCACTCTGCTGATGGTATTGGGGCTTTCTCAGGAAAAAGTACTAGTTACCCAGGCAAATTTCCCAGATAAACCAAACTCCTCTCCACTGAATGATCCATCTGAAATCAAGGGCTCAGAGAACCACCAAGAAGTTTGAAATAGTTTCTTAATACTGGAGATTTGGTTGAAATTCTAGAAGCGTTTATTTTTTGGTTTAGCTCCTGTAAGTCTCCCATACATCAAGAGAAAAGCTAAGAATCCTTACTTTTAGCAGACATATGAAAATAAAATGCAGAAACACAATTACATGGCTTTTGTAGTGTAACTGCCGTAATCACACATTTCCTTGCTTAGAATACAAAAAGAAAACCTTTCATCTTCTGAAGCAACCTAAGTATAAGCAACAAAAGTAACTTTACTTCAAGTAAAAATTAAGATCCCAGGGGAGGAAAAATAAGACAGAGAATTAAAATCACAGTCATGTATCAACTTATTTGAGAATAAATCTTTTTCAGAGCAAAAATCCAACCAGCCCTTTAAAGACAGGCTGCAGAAGTTGTAATAAGCTGCTACCTGCTACTGGCACTATTAACCATGCTGGTTAGAGAGGGATGATACATTACTGAGTTTAACGTTTACTCTTAATAAAAAGTGCCTAACACAATGAGACCTTTGTACTCTGACAGCATTACAACCAACAGCAAAGATGAGCAGTTGAAGGCCTTTAGTCTTGCTTGTCACAAAGAACTAAAAATCACCAGTGAAAGCTGAAGCAAAGCAACTGCAGTATAATCTTTCACAAAACCATCACCGAACAGCTTTTTGCAAGACTCTCATTTCTAAATGAATTAAAAACCACATTGAATCAAGCTTGTTGGAACTAAAAACTTGAACAGAGTCCAGAAATAGAACTAAACACACCCTCATGTAGAGCTGGAACTGGGAGGTTCAAATCATCAGCACACAACAATGCTATAGCAACTGACCGCCCATCAGCAGCAAGCTGGCAAAAGAAAAAAATGGGAGTTTTTGCAAGAATCTCCATTCAGAGAACAAACCCATCTCTTGTCACACCCTGCTTTGTAAGGCAGTCATATTTGAGAACAGACTCTCACTGTTCTCTGACGGACTGATTTTATCTGATGTAGTTTTGACAAGCTCTGGGTGTGTTCAAACATGTAAATAGAAAATACTTGCACTAACTTGTTCTTCCTTACACTGGAAAGAATCAACTTTTACCTTCCAGCTGTAAGCTAATACTTTGCTATCTTAAGGCAAGTTTCTACAACTGGTTTTCCTCCTAAATCCACATTACATAATCATGAATCATAACATTATTCTACTAAAAGAGATAGCATCTGTTTTGACCTCGACCCCCACAGTAATCACTGGTTTGCAAATCTGTTATTGCATTTGGCCTAGTCTATATTCAGTATGTTATCTCCGTAACTTTGGTGACAGAAGAGTCTGTGTTTAAAAGCAGGCCCATATCTCAATTCCCAGGGGCAGCTCACGTACATTACAGCAGAAAAAAATCACGTGATCCATGGAAAAAAGTGTCAGGTATGCACAAACAACTACATTGCTCAATAAGCAGAGTTAGCGTTTTAAGAAGCACTTATCATATTCTTGTAGACAGAGATTGAGCAAAGGGTGTTCCCAGACATCTGAGCCAAAGAAACGGCATCCCCGGAATGAGAGAATGGAAACTCTTTCACTTGGAGCATATTTGTGTCAGGACTCCAAAAACTAGGGCAAGGCCTGGCAACAGAGGAGATGAGGGAGAGCAAGAAAGATACACAGTATCTGGTGTAAACAAAATAAGGACTCAAAATCATTTGTTTATATACAGTGCTAACCACAAGCATGAATGATACAGGCTGTATCTCCCCAAATCACCCAATAAGATTTAGCACATCATTTAAAGCCACCGTATAGAGGAAAAAAAAAAAGCTTTAAAGAAAATTGTACCAAAACCCATTAAATCAAGCTACCACAAACAGACTTTAACCATTCTCTTCCGCAGACACTGCTAATAACCCAGGAGATGTTCCATTCCATGGAGATACTATGCACATACAAAATTAAGGACTTTTATTTGTTCAAATTAAAGGTCTTCTCACTTCAGAAACTTTCCAAGAATTTTTTTTTTTTTTTTTTAAAATCAGGGCAATTCATTTCATACATTAGCTAACAGAAACTATACTCATTAGGGCTGCTTATCACAACTAGCTCCACAAACAGAAGGCACACACAGGGATGGATGACTCACAGGCACAGAGGTTCCAAGAGACTCTCGCTCTTGACCTGTATGTCAAGTCTGCACATCTCTGTGCAGATACAGCATTTGAAGACAAACATAATAACATTAAACAGAATTAAAGCTGCCGCATATAAGAACACAACTCAATTCGGCATGACTATGCTGAAATCAGCTCACTTCCAGTTAAAACACATAGCAACACTCCTTCGCTCTACCTCCCGTCCCCACTCGAGGAGGAAGTGGCGTCCAGGCGGCTGACTCACAATCAAAAAAGCAGCAGCAAGACCTCAGCATTTCTACTCATGGCCGGGCCCGGGTGGGAGAGCCGTGCCCAAGCCTGGCTCTGCAAGGAAGACATCACAGAGGCTGCCTGGCACGCCGCGGGTGAGAGGGAAGGCAGACTTAGGGTAAGCGTTGGCTACCCTGAACACTCCCTGTACAAGGGCTTCCCTTCTGCCCATGCCAGCGGCTGCATCTGCAGCGGCGCCCGCAGCCGCAGCCACACCCTGGCGGAGAAGGGAAGGGCCACTGCCCCAGGCCGAGCCCGGCGCGGCCGCTCGGGCGGGCTCAGGGCTCCGCCTTGCCTGCCAGAGTAACTCCAGCCTCGCTACAGCTGGATGAACACCACCGCCTTCAACGGCCGGCGAGGCTGGCCGGCACAGCCTGCATCTCTGCGAGGCTCCGAGCAGAAAAGTGAATTTATAGGATAATCGCTAGTCCAGCTGAGCCTTTGTGCACCTTAACGAGGAGAAGAAAAGAGAATGGGGAGAAGTCTGCGAAGTTTGGAACCAGTTCCTCTTTTCCGAGAGCTGCCGCCACACCCAGTGTTGGTGCGGGACGCACGAAGCTCTCCGGGTGCAGACTCGCCCTTCGAGGCCGCCGTTTCAACGGGAAGTCGAGCACAAAAAAGTAACGGGCGGGTAATACCGGAGAGGAGAAAAGCACGGGGCACAGGAGCGCCGCGGCCGCACCCTGCCACCGCCCTGCGGCCGCCCGCTCCGCTCCCGCTGGAGAAGAGGCTACGACGGCCCGACACCCGCCCGCACCCCCAGCCCGGCCCCGCGAGGCTACCGTTCCCCCCCGCTCCGTGCCCGCGCTGGTGGGGCCGGGACGTCCGGCGACGGCTCACCTGGCCGGGGCGGGCAGGGAAGCTCTGGCGACGGCTCTGGCGGCGGCTGGGGCCGGCAGCGGCCCCGGGCGGGGTTTTNGCGGCCTCTCCCTCCGCATCCGTGTCCCCTAGGGCCCTGTTCCCGTCCCTGGGGGCCTCCCAGGGGGCTCCTGAGGTTGCGGAGGAGGCGCCAGGAGCAGCGCCCTGGGCTGGAGGGGCCGGGGCTCATCCCTCGCCCCCCCCAGCCCCTCTGCACGGAGCGCCGCGGAAGCTGCTCGATGGCTGCCCGCTTTTCAGATGTGAGGAAAGCGGCCCCCGCGGCGCTGTCCGGTGCCCCCCAAGGAAGGTGGCCCCCGTACCCCTTCCCCGCCCCTGCGTTGCTGGGACAGCAGGTTGTCGTTACAGCCCGTGCATTGGGGTCCCCAAAGCAGCGCGGCTGTGATGGTGCTCGGGCTCTTGGGCAGGGCAGGTAGAGCACAGCACCTCATTCGCAGGCACGCAGAGGACAGCCCACGCTGCAGAGCAGCGGCCCAGACCCCTAACCCCCATGCCAAGCGGGGCACTCGCTGTCACCGAGTCAGAACTGCACTCTCCTTCTCTGAGCTCACACACGGTGAACTGAGTTCCCTACAGCTTGCAGCTATAGCCCAACCTTTTTCATACCAGCAGTATTTAATAATCAGTGCTCAGAGTTCTGAGGGTAAAGCTGAGTACCTACCTCAGTGGTGAGAAGTCTAAATGACAACTGCCACAAGCAATAAATGCTACATGACCAAGGCACAAGGTCTGCTTTGAGGCTCACTGAATCACGCATACCACACCCAGAAGGGGGGAAAGAATCAAAACTTCTGCCAGTCTGACTAGTGAAAAACAAATTACTGAAGCCCAGATGCTACACTGGTAACAAAAGTAGTTACCAGTAACAAAAACAAGGTACAGTTACAAAAGTATTTGCAAAAGAAGATCTTCAGCTGGATCATTTTAGACTGTTTCACCCCAACAGCATGGAGAATTTACTGATCAATCTCAAATACTTCAGAAAAAAGCAAGTATTCCCCGTTCCCAATACGTGCAGTTATTCCTGTAATTTAAGTGCAGGTTTTTTTTATTCCCTGCAAGTGAATACCTTTAGGTAGTCCTTTCAAGAATATTTTGTCAGAGTGGTTTTGATTCTGTAAAGAGGTATCTGCCTCCGCTATAAGCGTTTTTTGCAGGCATAGACAGAGATGTCTTCTGGCAGGTGAAGGGGGCAAAAAAGTTTTAGACTTGGCCAGGTGCATAAAAATAGTGGTGACAAAAGCGCAAAAGAGACACAAGAACATGGACTGAGAAACAAAGTAATTGCTGGGATGAAACAAGATCAGAGGTACGAAAAGGGAGAAATATTAAGAAATAGTACACTAGACTTTGAACATGGAGGCATGGAGTGGATGGGTGAACTAGTCATTGCAAAAGGTGAAAAATAATGTTAATAGCCCTTTTCTCAATAAACAAAAGTGACATGAAGGGGACAGCCATAGAAAAAGGCATATGAGGGAACAGCATTTTGTCAGAGAACATCGGTGCCAGTATTGCATTAGTTCGACACGTTAGCTTTCTTTTTGGCAAGGCCACTTGGGTTTATTTCTCTGTGTATTAATGAACCTGTCTTTAGAAATTAATTCCTAGGTATCCCACTTCAACCACTCTCTGTCCCTAACAGTTAAACAGATTATTTCCCTCTGCTTTTCAGGTTTCTTAGAAAAAAAAAAGTCACTGGCGACTTAGGTGATTCACAGATCAAAAATACTTACAGTCCTAGAAGTAACAGCCATTCTGTACTGCAGTATTCATTAGGACCTTTAAATAGGGATAAGCAGCTGAGCAGAAGCCAAATAGCCAATTTGCCTACCACTGGATGCATAATCCCTCTGGGATAGTTTTTTTATCCCCATCTCTTGTCCAACATTCTTAAAGCAAAAGCAGCAAAGTATAACCGCAACACCCTCAGCTGAAAAAAGTGTTTTCACATACATAATGTACTGCCAACATGCAACATATATGTTGCATTCTTGTATAAAATTTGCTGAGTCACATATTAATGAATGAATTCAGAGATGAACACATTCATTGTCTTGACTGAAGGCCCATTTACCTTTCAGTCCTATGCTGCAGCCTGTTCCAATGACGCTACTATTGCAATTTCCTTAGAAAATTGTTCTCTTTTTAATAACTCAGTACTTCTTAGGATTTGAAGTAGCTCATATACCACAATTAATTTTGGTTAACTAGATCTTCATATGAAGAGTTTGCAAAAGCTTTGATATCAAGTGAACTATTATCATTGTAGCCACATTAACTGCAGCATAAAAAGATTTTCCAGCAATTCCAGCTTCAGAAAGAGAAGACAGATGTTGTCTCTAACATCCACCTTAATCATCAATTATTCAATCTCAGAATCACACATTCACCTCAGTTTAAAATAGACAGCACCCTCTCTGAACTTACACAAGCTTCGGGGACTGCTGAAGTGATTTCAAAAGAAAAAAGATTGACAATAGAGAAAAAAAAAAGAGCAACCACATTCAGAGTCATGAAGATATGAATACTGCATTCAAACATATTATGAATTCCCTGAATTGCTCTCCACTTATGTAGGTCAACTGACATCAAAGGCACTTGTACCAGCTGGGGAATCTAAGTAGTACGAGCAGCAGAAAACACAGCAACACTTTTCGCAGACCAACCAACCATGCCCTGATACCAAGGCCTGGTCATCCTGCCCATGGAAACACGCTATATTCTTCATACCTTTAACAAAAAACTGCAAAGCCAGTGAGTTGAAGAAGGCAGCAGTCAGACTGTGCAAATAGGAAAGACTTCTGTTATCTGCCCAATACGGAAAGGAAATTAATTCAATAGGAGAACAGCAGCCAAGTGCCTGAATCACCTTTTAAAATGAGACATAAGCTTGCAAATCACATGGGTTATTTCTGAAGATTTACCCAAAGCTTGGAGGGTTTGTACAGCACCTGTCACAAAGGGTTCTGGTCCATGACCGCTGCTCCTGAGCACATTAAAGTAACTACTGTCAGCGTTAGACTGGATAAAAGGCTGGGACAAGGACTGCACTTACCACAAGCCCAGTGTGTCTCTGTGCCTGCCTCGCAGATGATTTACTGGAAGAAACACGCTGCAACTAGCCTGCAAGTAAGGCAGTGCCAAGAAAGATTTTCAATTTGTTTGCACATTGCTTAGTCCCCACACCCCCTTCAAATACCTGCACAGAAGGTCGTATTTCAAATAACTGGCAACTACTTCAGCTGCAATTACCTATTTGCAATCTCCGGCTTCCTGCATGCTGACCACAGAAATCAAAGAGAGCACACTTTTGTTGACCAGAGCTCCCAAGAGTCCTGCGGATGGAAAAACAAATGTAATTGTGCTAAGTTCTCATTCTTCTCTTGTGACAGCTCACTGTGACTGTGGCTCATCCTATACTCCATGGACATGCTGTAGTCCATTTATTCTATCCTCTCAGGCTCACTGACATTACCATTGCTAACTCTCTCATTTCACTGCTTAATATTGTCTGATACTAATTTTAACTTTTGCCCCCTTCTTTCAATTCAATATACCATTGTTTTCCACCTCACCAATACCATTGATTTTTCTTGTCATTATCTTCTTCTCATGTTATACTATTGAAGACTTGAAGTGCTTGACTTGAATATTCAATTTAAGTTCCCCTCTGACCCAGACTTTATCTTTACAGTAACATTAGTGCATATGGGGTTGCTCCGGCTCTCAATAGATTTTTCTCTCACTTCTGTACCTGATTGTTTGGCTCCTTCATCTACACAGATCTTGCTCACACTCTTTCAGGATGCTGTCTACAAAGACTAAAAGATGCATTAACACTGGAGTCGTGAAGGCCACAGTTCTGTCAATAGGTATTGCCTATTTAAACTTTTTTCTTCAATTAAAAAAAAAAAAGATCAGGACAAAGGACTTTCTGGTTTAGGCGTGGCTGAGTCTCAGTGTAGTCTTTCTTCCCTGTATACGTTATGTTGCAAGAGGATAATATAAATTCCATTCTGATTAACATATGGATCAGGCAGACCTCTGGGTGTTATTTTTGCACCTTGATTATTTGGTCTAATTTGGGAACTTCCATGATACAAATACATGTAGATTTGTTATTAGCACTTAGAGTAATCACAGGTTACAGAGAAAGTTAAGTACCATTTAAAAGTTGTTGTCCTGGGAACCCAGCTAGCATAACTTGCAAGTTAGTATGTCTACATCTACAGAAGAAAGGAGGAAGGACTCCTGAAAATACACAGACTGCATTAGTAAAACTCTAAACACTGAAAGTGTTTAACTTGGTGTTTTGTTTGGGTTGGTTTGTTGTTTGTGGGGTTTTTTTGAAATGCAATGTTGTTTGTTAATATCCAGAATAATTTACTCTAAACTGTACAGAACTGTAATTCCAATGTACGTTTTTGACAAATAGACTGAATACCAGAATACCAATGTCATCTTTTATCCCATAAAATACCAGAGAACCAGACATCTTATTAGGTGCTCCACCTAACAACCTAAGCCCTCAGATCAACGCTATTCTGCACGATCTCATTCCTATAATAGATGCACATTCCTGCACAAATATTATTCTCCACTCAGAATTTCATTTACTCGAAATAATCCCTTTTAAAGAGCTAGACTTATCTCTGGAATGATCCTGTATGTAAACCGGATCTCTAATATTTTGTTACATGTCTATTTTACAAATGAAGCATTGTAATAAGTAAGGTAGGTAGCATTTGCTAGTTCAGTCTGGGTACAGAGAGGTAGTATCATTATGAATAGGACATCCAGGTTAGAAATAGGACACCTGGACTGTATGCCTCGCAGTGCTATGGTTTGCTGTGTGATCTTAGATTGTTGCCTTCTCACTGATCAAATCCTGTCTCTCAACTGTTAATTCTTCAGAGCAAAGACTAAGTATTGCATTTGCCAAAGAAAATAAATTACTTCATCAACATACAGGAATACGTTAGATTAATCAAATTGTTTCCAATTTATCTTCATTTCTTACAAAGTCTACAGTACATGAAAGCTGATATAACCTTGTTTAAATAGTATATTTTAGCAATCATTTTAACTCCTGAAGATGTGACGGTTCTACAGTTACTTCCCATGCAGAATCTTGAAGTGCTTCAAACATTACATTAGAACCTGACAACAAATACTTTTCATGGCTAGTAAAACATCTACTGCTCCCACCAGTTGGCTGCATCTTGCATGTGACTTCAAAAAGTCTCCTCTTATATCCTGATACTGTATTATCACTGGATTCATCTTCAGCTACTTCTTGACTCTACATTTGCAAATTAATTTCTATCTGCTGTTCAGTATTTCTCCTCTGCCACTTTCATGCATGTCTGATTGTAACCTTGGTTTCAACTCTAATTTCTTTTCAAAGATTTACCTCATCACCGGTATAAATAACACCATCATCCTCATCCTTTTATCTCACAATCTCAGTGGATCCTTTCACTCTAAGCCTCTGGGCACAAGGAGCTCGCCTTGACAAAGAACCAGATCCCTGGGTGCCTTGGGATCTAAATCAAGACAAGGGAGTAACAAAGCAAAATATTAGCTAAGACTATAGGTACAGGACTCAGTCAAAAAGTAACTCCTTTAACTATGCACAAAGACTAATACTAAAGCAAGCTGTCTCAGGGTGCATATACAGCTTAATTAAAGTCACTACCAATTGCCAAAACCCATAAAGTGTGAGTCACCGTGGTGGAACCCGATTGCACTGGCTTGTCCACTGTTGATAGAAAACAACATGGAATAATCTATGCTCTGTTGAGATGCTCAGAAGCAAGATCCTTTATTACTCTCATCTAGCTGACACAGGTAACAACACGGGCCACCAACTTCAAAGGTACAGTAGGCTTTTTTCCATCGTGACTCAGTCCAGGCTATGGCACCTTCTTTCCTTCTGTTTGGCTTGCTAACTAGAGTAAGTCACAGAGGTATACATATTCAAGTGACACAGAGATTCAGTGAGGAACGTGCATCATGAACAAATGGTAAACCAGCAATTCAGACACGTGTACCAAAAAACAGAAAAGTAACTCCACTGGTATACGTTCATCATGAGTATTAATAGTGTTGGAGTTCAATTCAATTTCTAAACAAAAGTGTGAATCAGAAGTAATCATGTAGTGTGTGACTAGGAGATGTTGCCTAGATACATACATAAACAGAAATTAAACACACTTGCCAAATTCCTTGTACTGGTATTGGTGGCATGAACAAACTCAGCGTCTTTACACTGAATGAAACAGTCGCAGAATATACAAACAGTCACTATGTGTGTAATTGTGTTTCAGTGAATTTTCTCAGTCCCTCGGGGATTTCCTAATGCCCTGCTTGATAGCCAGCTGTCTTTTTATCATAAGATCATGCAATCTGAGACAAAAGAAGGGCTGTAAAGCATAGTCAGACATTAAAGGTGGTAACTTTACTTTCTGTCCTCAGTTTATCACGAATATCTTCCAGGACAGTTTAATCTACTTCGGGTTGGAGAGCTGCAATTTCATCTGAATCTAGGTATCATGCTGTCTTTGGTCCTAAGCACATTAACAGGTTAAAAAGATACATCTCAAAACCACTATGATGAGTTCAGCTTTCCCAGCAGTATCAGCACAATGCTGCTAGCATAAACAGACTACCAGTATATATTACAACATTAAGAGAGATTTGAACCCATTTAAATGACACAGTGCTGGAAACTATCACAGCTGCCAACTCTACAATAATGTTACCCAGACTGCCACCACACTGGAAAACACTGTAGGAAATACTACCAGTGCACGTAGGAGCCCCTGACATCATCCAGAACAGACCAGCATGAATAATCACTACAGAGTTTCTGTCTTGCCAAAGGACAGAAACAGCTATAAAAGACAGAAGCTGCCAGAAGTCCTCAGGGAATTCTTCCTAGGAATAGTGTTAGAAGGTTTCCTTTAAGACCAAATCTGTTTTGCCCCATCGTCTCCCATCATTATGTGCTTTTTCCACTTCAGTGACTCAGAACACAAACAGTCGCATGGTTTGGATTAATTTCCCAGCCTCTGCCAAAGTACAGGGGAGGCTGTCACAGCTTAAATATGTCCCTGAGAATCTTGGGGAATAATTCCGAGAGTTTTAAGGAATCTAACTAAGCAGCATCTAAACTTACTCTAAAAATCTTTAAACAGCACCTTCCTATAGCAAGTCCGCAGGCTGGTAACTGCATACTGCAAACACTACCTCCTTTTTATTTAACCATCATGCCACCTCTGAAATGATCCATGAAAATGAATTTAAAAATCACTTACAGACTAAAGTTCACTGACAGAAATCAGCATATTATTAATTACAGCAATCTGGGACACAGCTGTAAAATTTCAATTAAAATCAATGATTCTGTGAAACAGCAGGAAATTTTTTGTGTGGTTGGTTTGTTTTAAAACTTATCAACCCTGTTTTAGTATAAAATAACATAAACCACTTAGGATTTTGAGTAAGTTCTGACATGATCTGACCTTCAATACCTAATTAGGCTCAGCTGAGGTACTAGCTGGGGAACACAGCCTTGCAACACAAAGGAATATCACAAATTCGTGATTAAATGTGACTGTATACACTGATGTCTTTTTCTTCTTTCAAGTGGCATCTTATAGCTTATAGATAAAATATAAGGCAAAGTAACTTGACTTCAAAATAGCTGTTGATTGAGTGAAAGGGAATGGCTGTTATGAAAAGATTCATTTCTACCAGACAGGCTAAGACTTGCTTTTCCAGGTCAGAAGCACAGGTTTTAATTCTAAAATTGGAGATCTCTTCCTTTAATGAATCAGAAAAATATATTAAAAGCCTATTGTTTTAGTATGGAGTACATGTAATAACACTAACATTTTGCTCTCAAACAAGCTTTCAGTAAACACTTCTACCTGAGCTGGATAACTTTCACTGCTGTGTCCTGCACGCTAGTAGTAGCTAGTGCTCACAGAGGGAACAGATCTTTAACCTTCAAGGGGGTAAAATAAAAGGCTGTAGTGATAGCAGAACTACAGATAATTTTCAAACAGGTCCTCAACACTAGGGTTTACTTCCCTAATGCTACTATCATACAGGAAGTCAATACAATAACAAGCAGCCATCACAGTGTACATAGAATGAGTTCAGTTCAAAACGTCAAAGGAAAGGACTGGAAGCCTAGCTTACAGATCAACAAGAACAGACATGGAGACAGACAGCTGATGCCCTTCCTGTGGAGATTAGAGGCTGTACCAAAGAAAGCCTTCAAGAGGGTTTTGCCCGTATAGAGGGCTAGAACCCAAAATTTAAGCCACAACCTGACACATGCATACGCACACACATATGCACATGGTAGCATGAAACCACAGACATTTAAAAGCCAAATAAATGCATGCAGTATTTTATCTTCTCAGTTTGTCAATTTGGGCTGGTAGAAAACCTATAAACAGAAGATAATGCATTCTTTTGATACATACGATGTCATGTGAAGTATCTTCCCTGGAGAAGGCAGGAAACAAACTTATTTATTCATGCACCTGCATAGACATTTACTGCTGCTTATTAAAAAAAAAACCACAAAAAACCCAACAACAACAAACCAGAAAACCAACCTGTAGCAACAGGGCCATCGACCCATGAGATTCTTTTTCTTTAAAGATAATGACAGTGTCAGTACAGTACAGTACTCTCTCCAGGTTTCTTAACCTAGATGTGCTGCTTTTGGATTAAACAAGTCAGTTTAATCAATCTTACTGTGCTTAGGTTACCCACAAAGAAGCCAAAAAATTTCAACTGTGATGTGAGCACTTGTTAATTTGGAAATGACTACAAAAATCTGTTCAGAGTAGCTTATTTTATTACTCTTGCTATTAACAAAGAATATCTAGAGATTTGCATGAGACTATTGTCTTCCTCTCAATCAAGGGAACAGAACTGCACAACTGCAGTACTGGATATATTGACTACATGGTTCTTAACTAAACGGGTTTTGACTGCTGAAGTAGCTTTTAGCATGTCTACGTGACCTGCTCAGCAGAGGGGTAAGAAGCAATGGGGTTCTGACAGCTACTTCCTTCCCTCTTTTTTTAAGCTCAAATTTAACTAGACTATTAAAAAATATTTGTTGAAGTGCTCTGTCTGCCAGGCAGTATAGCCCACACTAGACAGATTAACAAGTGACTTGTTTCTGTAGGAATTTTTTTTGCTTGCTTCCTGTTTTTTGATTTTGAATTGCTTGCGCAAAGATTTGATAGGTGGAGCTTTTGAATGGAATAAAACATCAATTGCAGCAAGCCTGGCACAGGACGGCAGACATGCTGTTCACTCAACTACAGGATAAACAAATTTTGAAGTCTGCATTAAGGTAAGAGCCATGAACAGACTTCAATTATTTTCAAGGTTGCATCATTACTCCAAATCTGATTTTCAGTGATGAAAAGAATTCTCATTTTATATTCTCATTTTATTCATAGATGCTTTTAAGTAGTTTCTGAAAAAAAACCCCAAAAAACAAAACAAAACAAAACCACTAGAAAAATTTATCTCAGAGTGGATTTGGCTATGCTAATTATTAACATGGATATTTACTAATTTATTTACAGAAAATCCTTATGTTCTTCTTTCTACACTAAAAGTATACCAGAAGGGACAATTGACATGAGAAGAGCTGGGAATCTCAGTGAGACCACCTATGCTGTGTCATTTCTTTAAAACCATAGCAGGAATGCACTACTGCAGTGGCTGTGGTAGCAGCAAACCTTAGGGGAGGCAAGATTAAGAGTCACAGACAAGACTTTCTGTTAAATGTATTTGGGAAACCAGTCAAGTTCTCAGGTATACAGATGCATCCTCAAGTCAGAAAAGTAACCTAGAAACAGAAAGGTAAAGTCTAATTGAGACTAACTCCTCCCAACAACTGATTCTATGCCTATATATAAAGACTTTGACACTTTTACTTCAGATTCAGGTCTGAAAAAGAACTAGACTGGTCAAAATTTTATCTATTTTTCCTTTTTCACATCAAAAGATATTTCACATCTTGATCATCTAAAGATACCTGCAAATGAACTTGTGTATAAATTCTGGAAGTTTACCATGAGGTCACAAAATAATCTTTAGAAGGAAATGCCTGAACTTTGTGACTATATTTCTGCAGAGGATAGGTAGTTATACCACTGTGAGCTCCCCAGGAACACCTTTAGTGCATGTTGTGTAAATAGGGAACAATCAGTCTTCATTTGGCATCACTTTATCACCTTTGATACTGTTTTGTTGAGGAATTCATTAGCTCTTTTTCTGCCTAAACATACAAATCTAACTATTCTCATGGTGCTCACAGAGGTCACTGCTAGCAAACTGACTGCATTTACACAACATTATCAGTATTGCTAGCTCCAAGAGTCTCGTATTTGCTGTTTTTCTGAACGCATTAGTTCCTAAAGCCTGCAATGAGGTGAGAATTCAGGATTCCCTGAAAAAGACAGTGGTGGGGAATGGAAGTCTATAGCTCTCACTTCAAGGCAAGATTTCAAAAATATGATCTGAGTCACGCATCCTTGAGATTCAAAAGGCTCTCAAAAGTATGTCAAGGTTTATTAAAACTCACAATTATTTTAAAACTCTAGATTTTTAAGAGTCAGGATCATTACCTTTGTGCAAAGAATTCTGACAGTATCCAGCATGGTAGAGCTTGCTCTTTTTCTTTCTTCATAAGTTATATTCATTTGGCAACAACTAAGAAATAAGAGGCACTGATGAGGTATGCACTTATTCTTGAGGCACAGGCAGGTAACATCACATTCCTAGCCATTCATACTGCCTTACAACAGAGAAGCCTCAGGCACATGTGAAAAACTGTTTAGCTAAGTACCTCTGAGAAAGTCTGAGTGAAACTGACATGTATTCATGCACCTTTTGGAACAGTTGGCTCTAAATATATCTGTATAACTGCAATGTGAACTACCACCACCAAGCTGAAGGAAACTGGCTTGGGTGATGGATTATATTGCTTTGGTGAACACTATTGGTATACTTTTCCTTTTGGCTCTTCTGAACAAGGACATTGCCCAGTGGAAATACAAACAAACAGTTTTCCTCTATTAGAGCAATCAAAAATAGGAAATGTGCGCTTGTAAAAACATGCTGTGAATAAACAGAATGATGTGGCTGCTACACTTCATTTAAAGAATCAGGGAATTGTCACTGGGTTCTGTAACAGCTCCTCCCTCCATCCCTGTACTATTACTCACTTTTTCTTTCTGATGTTGACTTCGAAATAACAGTGTTCTTTTAATATCTATTGAAGTCTTTTAATCACAAATAACAAGAAAGATTGTTACCTCTGTATTACTTCTACTGTTACACTTCATGCAAAACTACATGACGTCTTGTGGAATAGGGCTTTCATGGCTTCCCCTCCCCTGACGGTAAGCATCCTACCCCACAGAAGAGGTAAATATCGATCCTGAGAATGCCCTGAATTCTGCACTGGGACTGATATTGTTTAAGAATCATTACTCTAAATTATTCTACAAACAATTTAGAAATTGGTAGTTCCATAAAAATAACAACAAAAAAATCCTTCTGCAAGGTATAGGACAATAGTGTCATCTCAGTCTTAGAGCTAGATGGGGACTGGCTTGCCTTCAAGACATAGCCATAAGTAAGAATAGCCTTGAAATTACCTACAGAAGACCTTCATAAGGCTCAGAATGGCTGGGATCAGCTTTTTGTCAATGACAATCCTCCACCTACAAGCCAGAGAAGGCATAATTCAAATGCTCTGTGCTTAAACAGACTGTCACCTGGCCATCAAAGTTGTTTTCTGGCATTGAGAAGGGAATTTATTTTGGTATATATAATACAGCAAAGTATCTCTGAAAGTCTTTTAATATAATTTTGGCATAGAGTAATGGAATTTGAACGTGCAAACAAAATTTAAGAATCTACAGAGAAATACAATTCAACAGCAACATAAAAAAAAAAGCAAACATACTTTTAACACAAAGAAATATATCAAGCCATGACAGTCCTTCCCAGAAGCACTGTACCTAAACATGTAAGAAAGGATCTAGTTTGTTAAGAAAGATGGTTATGTAAATTCTCAGAGAAGCATCAAAGAGTTATACATCCAGTCAGACTTAGACAGAGGAGAGACTGAGAATAGTCCAATTCCTTCTACTAGTAGAACTAAAAGCAGCTTAAATGGAGGTCAGCACTAAGCATTCTGAAATACCAAATCTGAACTGGGGTCCCCAGTACAAGACAGACATGTGCCTGTTGGAGCGAGTCCAGAGGAAGCCATGATGATGATCAGAGCACTGGAGCACCTCTCCTATGAAGACAGGCAGAGAGAATTGGGGTTGTTCAGACTGAAAAAAAGAAGGCTCCAGGGAGACCTTATAGCAGCCTTCCAGTACCTGAAGGGGGCCTGCAAGAAAGCTGGAGAGGGACTAGTGTACAAGGGCATGGAGTGATAAGACAAGGGGTAACGGCCCTAAGCTGAAGGAGGGTAGACTTAGATTAGATACTAGGAAGAAATTCTTCCATGTGAGGGCGGTGAGGCACTGGAACAGTTTGCCCAGAGAAGCTGTGGATTCCCCCTCCCTGGAAGGGTTCAAGGCCAGGTTGGATGAGGCTTTGGGCAACCTGGTTTAGTGAGGGTGTCCCTGCCCATGGCAAGGAGGATGGAACTAGGTGATCTTTAAGGTCCCTTCCAACTCTTTCAATGATAACCGATTTTTATATTCTTTTGGAGACAAGCTGCTACTTAAAATCCAGGGCAAGCAAATCAGAAGCAAAAGAAGTACCTCTTCAAATGGTTCCATGTCTGCTACTGAACTTCACTGCATAGGGTTGGACAGTTACTTGCTGTTGGCAGCTTCCACCTGCCAGCACAGGAATGGATGTCTGGTCACTTGGTCCCAGTTCTCTGTGCTTCCAGCTGCTATGCTACATTAGAAGACAGAGAAAAAAACCCATGGTAAATCTGTTCCTAACGTATTTTACATAGACAGTACCTATAGTATCCCTAAAAAGCTTTGCAGTCAAACAGAGAAGGTGAAGAGGTTTGTCTGGTCACATATAGGAATGAAAGACTGGACAGATGAGCCACTATTCAGAGAGACTTGGATACGCTGCATGATTGGGCCAACAAGAATTGCATGAGACTTAGCGAAGATAAAGTCCTGGACCCAGAATGAAATAATCCCAAGCAGCAGTACAGGCTGCTCCATTAGCACTGGCCTACAGACATCTGCACTGAAAAGCTAAGAGAAAACTGAATACTAAGATCCCTCTGAAATCAGTTTGACCAATTCTCCAGCACTTAGAGCTTCCTGTTCTGAAAGACAGGACAGCACATACCTCCCCCTTTACAACCAGGTAAATCTACATAAAGTGGGGTGCGTGTGTGTGTGGAATCTAAGAAGGGAAAAATATAACCGGAAGATTCTTAGACTGGGAAGTTAGATATAACCACGCACTTCAAATGCATATATAAAAGATATTCTTACAATACAGAGTGACAAAAAGTAGTAATTATGTTTAAAACCAAGCCATATAGATTGCAACATAAACACACACAGTCCATTCTAAACACATAGCTGAAGATTGAAATTACAGGACAGGATTGTGAGATCCATGGTTTTTCCCCCTGAACTCAGTGGGTTGAGGCCATTAAAAAAAAAAAAATAAAAAAAAAATCAGTATTAGTTAGCTGTAGAGCAACAGTTACCTGAAGAGTAAGATGCAGGCCACCTCATTCTTCTTAAGATGTAGCTTTCTGCTTCCCACAGCTTTACAATCTGTGTTACATTTAGGAATTTATACTTTGGTGGCATGACAACAGTCAGGCTCCCCTGTATTCCTTCTTTCTCCTCCACAGGTGACTGTCACTTCAGGACCAGTCTATATATAGAACCAGTGATCCAGCAACTAACATCCAGCACATTTTCTGGCTTTACCAACTCTTTTTTACAAATTATTTTGCTTAGACATTTTCTTTCAAATTTCAGATGCTACTGCCCAACACTCTTATCAAACTCCTTAAACAATTTTATTTTAGATGCAAATATAAATGGAGTATACTTTGGTACTCCCACCTGTGATACATGAACAAAACCAAAGTTTTTCAAACACCTAACTCATCTTAGAGCATACTGCTTCAGTCCCACTTAATTCAAAAGAGAACAATCAAACACTATAGTGAATTAAAAAGCCATCTCAGTGTTGTATACAAACTCCAGATTCCCCACCTATTCTAAACAGACAAGTAACTACAATTAGTGTACTAACGTTAGTATACTAGCATATAATAGTATACTATTAAGAGAAAGATGCAAGTCTTTCATGCATATAGATAAATGGGCAAACAAATCATACATTTCTAACACATGAAACTGCACTGAGAAAATAAATTCCATACAAGTCTGGCAAAAGTTTTTATATATACAAACTGAAAACTGCCTGGAATCCCCAGAGTTAACTATCTGGCAAAAATGACTCACAGCTAAAATATTCCCATTATGAAAGGTCACTAAGTGCATTTAGTATTTCGAATCAGAATTACTTGTAACTTGCAAACAGCTCTACGCCAGTTCAACTTGTCATTAGCATATCACCGCAGCTAAAAGAAGCAGTGGCCAAAAAACACAAAGAACATTTTTTAAACATATATTCATTGTTTAAGTCTGCTTTAAAAAAAAACCAAAAAAACCATCTTCAGGATTTTCTAACAGGTATACCCCAGTCAACAATTTAAGTATTTTATTTTTACTTTCATGACATTACAATGTGTCATGTCAAGCCCCAGTGAGCAGAAGAATGCTTGATCAGATGTGTGTACCTGGTAACTTCCTTAGTCCAAACAAAAGACTTGGAAGAACATCTTTAAGGCCTTTGGTTTTTGTGTTAGCAGTTTAAGCATGCATACAAACAGCTCTTCAGAACATAATCCAGAGAAAAATTGGCTCAAACATTATAACATAGTTGGTTTTGTTGTTTAACAGGCAAAAATGGGAAAAAAAATTATTGGACTCATTCTTGTAGTTTTCAGGAATTCATGTGCTCTTCTAAAAACAATGCTTTTAATAAAGGAAAATATAGTCAGAAATCCATAAAGCACGTAACAAAAGCGATGATGCAGAATATAATTGTTGAGCCTCAATTTCAAGAATTGTTTCTGTTGAAATTGTTTGATAAACCACTGAAAGTATGTACCATAAAATAGCAGTAATACAGAGAAATCTTCCCTCACAAGCAATCATGTTAGTTACAAACACATCACAGAATATGTGTTCATATACTAACATTAAAAACAACTCTAATTTTTTCACACAACTCATATTCACTAGGAAATGACATGTCATCACATTGCTTGGCCTTTTCATAGACAATAAGTCTTCTCCTTTCCTAACTTCATTCTGATAGTTTGGTTCTAAATTTTAAGCAAACTGCTGATGCACAGCATAGTCTGGTTGGGTTTTTGGAATGACGACTAAGGCCCTTATCCTATCACTTGTTCCTCCAGGCAAACCTTAATATCTCAGGTAAGCACTATGGCACATCAATGTGCAATCTGGTAGGAGATATGGGCTGTAGCCATTCAGTAATACAGTAAATCACCGCAATATTCATTTTTGAAGACAGATGAGAATCCAAACAATTTTTTTGAAATTGTTTTGGGGAAGCATAAAAATATGTATTTTTACTGTTTAGCTGTACTCTTAAGTTTCTGAGTACAAATTTATGGCACATACTATTCAAATGAACACAGCTTTTGTTCCCCAAACCTCATTTTTTTACATCATCCTAAAAAGAAAATGTATTTTTTAATAAGTAATTTAAAAACTGGTAGACACTGTGTGTTAAGAGGATTAAATAATTAAATCCAAGTTGTTCCCCTTATGCACATTACACTAAGTAAAATATAATTTTAAAATATGTCAGAACAAAAATCTGTAGTGATTCCAGAAGAATTAAGAAAGCTGAAGTTATTTTTCTTGTTGTTACATGATATCAGATACTGCTGTCAATGACTGCTTCATTCTTCCAGCTGTAGTTTTTCTACAAAAACCATGAGACCAAAAAAGATACTTTTGTCCCCTTAACCTCAGCTGCAGACACCTGCTCATTTTTCTGCTGAATTCAAGATTTTCACTTCAAATGTGTCCACTGCAGTAAGAAAGGGTTAAAGGTTTATAGAATGTTTCAGCTATGGAGCCCTTTCTCCTGCCAGCTTGTTCTGAAGCAGCCAGAAATCCTCAGATTTTTTGTTTCGTCTTGTCCTTCTCCAGGCCATACTTATCACAGTATGGTTCAGCTACTCCTACTTTAGTTGCATTTTGTTATACTTCATTTTCCACTTTTTCTTCCTCATTTTTTGTTTGCACTCCTTCTTCAGCTTCTTTGTAGCCACACCTTCACTTTTAGCAGGCTTAGCTGGATTGCCTTTTGTTTCCATAGCCACTGGCTTTCCCTCAGAGGGTGTGTCCAATTGTCCTTTCACCCCAGTCATCTAGACACATATGGGGAAGAGAATAAAAAAAAAAAATAAATAAAAAAAACCCAAACCAGCAACAAAACTAGAATTAATGATCTTAAATATGTATTAAGCACAAACATATATTACTACCTTTGGAGAACCGCCTTCTCCTTCTTGTCATTCCAGCCAGACTCAGAGGCCGCATCTGGACTGGGTGACAGGCACAGTTAGTCCTCCTGCCACCAGTGGCATCTGACCAATCCTGCCTGTTTCTTGCCTACGTGCCTGGATTTCCTTCTGGCAGAAACCTAAGTGCATGGGGTAATTAGGAACTGATGCACAACTCTATTTTGCCCTCATATGAAGTCAGAATGTGACCACAACATATAACTGGGCCTAAAAAGCAGCCCACAGTCCACTAAGCTAGGCATAGTTAGCATATGGCTTTTACACAAATAAGAAAATCTATGCTGAAAAAAATAATGCTTGGAAATTTTCTTACTTTTAAAGTGTCATACTACCTGTTTAAAATATTAGAGCTGAGAGTGGGATCTTTGGGAAGTTTCCAAAGCATGATATGTATCACTTACTCGACAGCATAAATTACAAAGGAGGTTGTATTCCTAAAAAATTTCCACAAAATTTCTATCAAAGGTTTCTTTAAATGCAGACAACTAATTTTTCTTCTCATAATAAATTCTACTCTATTTTTAAAAACAGCAGCAACAAAACCCAGATATCAGTGACTTTTAGGCTACATTAATTTTTACTTATCCTAATGATATCTGGAGACATCACCATTCAACCATCTAAAACATTTTATTTCTTTAGACCTAACTGCACTCTGAAGAAATTCAGAATATAACTGCCGTGCAAGGCTGTTAATTTTCAGTAAAAAGGAGTAAGGCATCCACACACAATTTTATATTTTTCTGAAACACAGAAACTGTGTTTCCCTAAATTAAGGTACTCCTCGTGCCTCTAGACAACGTATATGTGCCTCTATACAAAATAACACATTACACTGATTTTAGAAACAGTATTGTGTATAAATTGTTACTAGTATTTTGCTGTATAGGGAACAGCATACCAATGAGAATTTAAGTGTCTGTATGTCAGGGCAGCCACCTCAATTGCAATGAAAGTTTTCTCAAAGGTGAAGGAATTCAGGGCAATCAGAGACAGGTGAACAACGGCAATTGTCCGACTGAGCTAACATACCTTAGAGGGGAAAAGGAAATCTTATTTTTGCTGCAGAGAATCACTGTTATCCCTATATGAGCTTAATTTAAAATTTACAGACAACCAAGAATTGGTTTACAGGTCCAAGACCAAATCGAGACCCTAGCTACTGAAATCAGGAATCAATAAATTAAGACATGAAAGACTTCAAAGAGCAGCATGAAGCGACTGAGGAAAGTACTTAAACTTGCAGTAAAGGGTAACGTGGTTTGGTTTTCTGTCTTGCCATATGATTATCCCACACCTAGTAATGTGAAAGCTCTGACTTTTTTTTTTGTGTGTGTGGCTGATTTGCTTACAACTTCTCTTGTCTGCATGAGATTTCAGCTATCAAATATTACAGCTGAGCATTCATTGCTGTCTCCACAGAAGCAGCACTGATCTGGATCCCTCTCTTCTACCTGGCTACTTATTTTCACTAAGCTGGGTAGAATTTAGTATCTTAGGCCTCCAAGACATGTCAGTTTCTTCTGAAATAGCCCAACAAGTTTAAGTTTTTGACAGAGGGACAAATGGAGATGAAGGTGACATTGAAAAAAACAGGAAACCAGGTTAAAAGATCCTTCTTTAACTTTTCTGAAGAAAAGTACATCAACAAAAAGCACCAGGGAGACAAAATTAGACAATCCTTATAAATGCAAATATTGTATCTGTTTCAGCTGTACTGCAAGCCTATAAATTATAAAGCTTATAATTAAGCCAAATGCTACATTCTTTTTGCCCTCCAAATTATTAGCGTACGTTAAAGATGCAAAACTTCACTTTGAATTTTGCCATCAAACAGGGAAAAAAGTGTATTTAAAAAACCCCCAAACACCACAATATATCACAGAGAACTGCAGTAAGAGCTCAACGGAATAGACCCTGACAGTAGAATTCACCTTACCTGATTTTACCTGTCTATAGTTGTGCTAATCATCTCTACTCCTGTAGTCACTAGAGAGAAAATGACAACTCTACAGCATGAGTCCTACAATCTATTTACGAGACCCATCCTGGTGAGGGGACGCATCTTACAAAATATTCCATTTCTCTCTGTTAACAGCACAACGAGCTTATATGTTGTTTTTCCATACTGTAATGTTTGAAGTTAGGCGAGATGAATCTCGCCTGAAGTATTTTTCAGGAAAAAGGTATTCTTATTCTTGGTAGCGGATCCGGAACTCTAAATGGTCTCTCTCACCCCCAAAGATGACAAATAAATATGTAAGTTATATATCCAAGGAACTGAAATAGATTATTTCAAAACTGCTAATCTGCTTTTCCATCAAGTGTGATACTGACCTTCTGTTTCCGTATGGCTTCCTGGGGTGCAGGTGGAAAGGTGCATGGAACTCTTCCATGATTCATGTGGTAGGGCAAAGGGATACTGGGATCTAGGGGCACCCACGGGACTGAAAGAGTGGCAGGTACAGTAGGCAGATCACAGTGAGCTTTATGTAAGTTATATGATGCTCTTGTTGTCTTGTCAAGAGAACTCTTGTAGATTGCAACTGATGAATCTCCTGCGGCATGAGTCAGTAAATAAGAGCCCTCCTGCAAACTAAAAAGATAAAGCTCAAAATAAAAAACCTTATTTAAATAATATTTTTTTGTTTCATTTGATGAGGATAGCTACTAAAATTCTTACTGTAAAAGCAAAATATCTTTAGATATTTACTTATCAGTCCCTGTTTTATAGAAAGACTGGACAAAAAAGCATGAATTAAACTGTACTGATAAATACATACTAATTCATGTGTTTATAATGTATTCATAATGTACTAATTTATCAATGTACACACTGTCATCATATTCAACAAAACATTTAAGCGTACACTGATAGCCATCCATATCTGGCAAACTATAATTCTTTAACCAGTGCCTTACAAAGCATAATGCATATACAGACACAGAGACAAAGAACAGATGTGCTTTAAATACATGCAGGATTAAACAGGTTTTCAGGGAGATAAATGTCAACCAACTGCCCATATCAAAAATCTTAGCCACAAATCACAAAGCTACAGAAATTATGAAGTGTGGGTAAACTCCTCTGTAATATGAATTAAGAAGCTTCATGCATAGTGCAAGAAACCTGCTTCAGAAAAAAATGAAGACACTTCCAGACTGAAAACCTTGAAGAAGCTAAATAAACAAAGAAAAGGAAGGAGTGAAAAAAAGGTTGCAACACTGTACAGAGAAAGACATATGCTGTTGTAAGTCAAGCTAAGCAGAAGGGAACACAAACAGTTCTACAGATTAAGCAGAAAGACTAACAAAACCAGAAATCCAAGTTTTAAATGCCAGCCTATGTATATAATATTAAACATTTCACAGGAGTGAGCTGTAGCCAGAAGTGTCCAGTCTCAAGCGGTTCATAAAAATCAAGTTCTTATTCTTTTACATCATTTATACAAAACCTGTAACCCTAAGCACAGTTTTACATAGTACAGCATTATGCTATGCTAGACCTAAAAGAATCCATAAAATATTTCATGTATCTGAAGAAACAAAAATCAAAGGGTTAGACAAGCATTCTACACAAGAAACAGGATGACCTGGGTAATGTTACAAATAAATACCATGAACAAGAATGGAGTACTTACTCAGACACTTTCTTCAAAATGTGGTGAAGTATATTTAATGAATTTGCAGGCCTGCAAAAAAAGCAAAAAAAAAGTTACAAAAGTAGTAACTTTCAAGGCTTGTTAGGGTTCAAATTCATTGCTAAAAAGCCTACTAAAAATACTCACTTAATCAATCCAAGTTTTTCCCTTAAAATTTCTGGAGAAATCTTTTCTAGCATAACAAGCTTTGATGTAAAAGCATCAATACGTCCTAAAAAAATATTAATTCAATTAATACACTAAAAATAAAAGAACAAATGCAAAAGCATAATTTGCAGACCTAATACATTTTAAAAGGATTAAAAAAAAATTTGTTCTACAGCGTAAAGCAGTGCAAGTATTTATCACTTTTGCACAATAACAGAAAGTAAAATGTATAGCTGCTTTAAGTAGACATCTGTATTTGGTCTGTCTTTCTAAATCAGGGACATGCCCATGATTCCAGCAAATCTTACATTGTGGGTGATGTCTGGGATACACAATCTCATTTTGCCATGGCCTTGGCCTTAATCTCATCAGTTAGTTTGTATCTTCTCAAGTTCTTTTGATCCTTAGCACTATGCTTCCTCACTGGACAGATCACGAAATTTTATCTTTTACAAAAAAATTACTTTTGAGTTTAATATACTTGTTTTTCTATTCTGATATATGACCAATTGCATTATTTGATTTTATAGGTACGCTGGATCTTCGTCTCTTGTTTTTTTTTTTTCCTCACTTGAGAAGTTACAATTTGGGCCTTGTTCATGGCAAATTGTTAAAGACTATTTGGTTTTGACAAAGTTAGAAGCAACAATTCTCGTCATCACATTTTTAAAATAATAATAATAAAAAAAACAACGAACAGTTTAGCCCATGTTTTCACTTGATAAGCAATAAAGATCATTAGCCTAGCTTGCACACTGATGTGGTGCCTGTGCTTTATCTTCAGGTTCTCTCTCATGTTGAGGTTTTCCCTGAAATCCATTCTATTCCAGTTCCCACAAGGAGGATGAGAAGGCGGCAGTATAATAAAATACGACCTACTCAGTGGAATTTACTGCCTTACTACAAATCTGCTCTTGTAGGAAGTGTAAATACTTCAGTTGCACAGTTAGAATTGCTAAACCAAAAAGCATTTCATATCCCAAGCTAAACATTACTAGCAATTGGTTATGTGATGTGTAAGAAGACCAAGTAAGAACCCCCATTTTACCAAATTAAAAAAAACCAAAACAAAACACCAGGATAACTCATTTATTTTAAACACTGTACATTTGTTACTTTTCTTCATGTAAGTATTTTGTGCAACACTAAGCAACTAGGTTTAATATTCTGCATAGCTGACTAAAGGGAAGGAAAACTGAAGTTATAATAACAACAAGAAAAATCTGTGTTCTCTATTCCTTATCAGCCTCTCCTCGTATCAGAAGCTTCTCCATTTCTAAACTCATTGACAGCATGGCTAGGGGGAAAAAAAAAAAAAATTAACTACTCGTACCTAATTTATATTACTGTACCTTATATTTGAGAAGTGACTGAAAACACTTGACATTCAGTAGGTACCCATACAGTAAGTACTTCTTTCCAACCCATTTTTCAAATAATCTTTATTTAAAGGCCAATATTATCCTATTCAGGTGAAGGTAAACTATTCTTTTTGCAGTAAGTTTTGCTTTGGCACTTAATGCAAATAAGTGAATAACGGTCAGGGTAAAATGTTCCCATTAATCAGTAAAGCTTATCACAACTTTATTTCCTGCTTAGATCAAGTACAAGTATCTTATCTGGGAAACATGTTACAGAGATTACTCCCTTTGCAGATGCAGGATTTCCTATCTGAGTAGCAAGGAGACTTAATGGACCAAGCAGGGTGCTCTACTAGCAAGAGGAAGATAGCACTCTAAGTTTGTTTGATGATACTATCGCTGCTTTTGTGCAAACAATTGCTATCTTCTTTGAGAACATACAAAATAAAAAATTCAACTTCATATCACACCTTGCAATTTCTGCAGGAGGCTATAGTTACACTTCTGTTTTCTTTCTCATCTCCTGAGCTGGCAGCACTGCTGAGTCACTGCGCTGGCTGCACTATGAGATTCCTCCCTCAGCCACATAGAGCGATACAACACTGAAGAACATGCCAGACAATTATGAGGCACAGACCAAGGTCCAAAGAACTTTCCATCCATAATTATTTGGCAATACAAGAGATTGTTGAGACAGTGAATTAAGTTTTTTCAAGATCCAAGAACTCCTAAGCATTTTAACACTGAGGTCAGTGAAGCCTCTAAATTTGAAGTTTTGATCATGTAGCAGAAGATCTGCATAGTCTCAGAACTGTCTGAACAAGAATGCATGTTGTAGGTACTGTGTTAATAATGGTAAGATCACAGTTTTCAAACAGTTGTTCCATACTTTCACACTCATACTGTGGGGTAAATTTAAAAAGAGCTAGAAGTCTATGGCTCTACTATGGTTGATTAAAAAAATATCCTTTATTATAGGACATGATATTTCACTTGAAATAACTCAAATTATTGCACAATCTGAGAAATCAAGTCTCTCTTTCTGCATACAGGACACACAAGATAGTAGTAGTCTCACTTTCAGGTATCAGATAATGAAAATGAATGAGATATTCACCTCATTTTAAGTTGTCCATAATACAAGGATATTATCACCCTTAGAGAATTGCCCCCGGAGTTTCAGGACAAAGCTCTCGGTTGCAAAGAGCTGCCTGTCTAAATCAGGACGCTTGCAACACTGTAGTTCTCACAGCTACTCAGAAATACAAACTGAAAGGAAAAATTTCATCGCTATCCTGCAATATTTCTCTGACGAGAGCAGAAAGAATCCCCAAGTAGAATACGGTAACAGTTTCCTGTTAAATGCTGTGGAAGTTGCTTTCATAAAATGGATCATTTACTTCCATATATGTCTTTTTACCTTCCTCTGTTAGAAACTACATGTTACCAAAAAAAAAAAAAAAAAAAATCCAGAGTCCCCACTTTGCCTGCCTACCTGAATAAATCACATATTCTGTAAGTATCAAAAGTTGGTGACATGCTGAGAGTCCATCTCTGTATCTGTTGCACAATTTTTTTTTTCTTTTAATAGTGGTGGGAGGGAGCATTCCCCACATGCTGGGAGTACTAATTTACCGTGCAGGACAGTGACAACCTACAGTAATCCTGTGCTTCCTCACAGCACACAAAAGGAAAACCCCTGTGGACCCCATGCTTTGCAGCTGGAAGAAGCACATCCAAGAGCTGACAAACAAACATCACTGGAATAACCAGTGTTTCTCAATCCCAATGACTTTTTCTCCCAAGCACACGAACAGAGAGAGCACGTCAGAGGCCAGGCCACTGAAGCCTGTTTCACAGGCAGCAATCCACGACTGTTTCACAGGCAAAAGGTATCTATGAGGGAGACACTGAGGAACCTCCATATCAGAAGCTGATGGCTGTTCACGCCAGAACAACTCCTGCAGCACACAGCCTCCTTTCAGCTACGCTGCTGAGAGCCTCTGTAAAAAGGGGTGTTGGCTGGATGAGCTGCCTGCAAACTTCTGCGCACAAGCCATATGTTAAGTATCCTGTAACTGATGGGAGATTAGATAGACATACATTCTTCCACAAAGTTTGTGTACTTTGTAAGCAGATTAGCCGTCTCTACAGTTTCACTATTTCCTCACACTGCTTGTGATGCCGGAAATGCTAATAAAAATGCTAATAAAATTTTCTACAGGGGGCTAAATTTCAATGCAATTCAGTATAGTGTTCTGCTTGTTAAAAAAAATAGAAGAAATGCTTCACTGCATTAAGATATGATCAGAAATGGAAAACTGTGTGCATAATTATCTCTTTGTGAGGATTTTTTTTTTGGGAGAAGGGAATACCCACAGCAAATACTGCCTTTAAAATTTGAAACATAATTTCCATTAAATATGGACAGCAGACAAAGACAGATGCAACTGGCAAAACTATCACCTCAAATATATTAGCATTCACATAAACCTTATAATTCTATGATAGGATGCAAAGTTTGTATGTAAAAATTAGGAAAGAGAAAACTCAGCATTTCTAAAGTGTGAGCTACTTACAGCAAAAGTGTAATTCAGTGCACAAATGGAAAGGTTAGGCAACCGCAGACCACAACTGCTGCCATAACAACCATAAAAAACAGGGAATTTTTTCTACAACAGGAAAGCGAGGCAGTCCCCACTACAGAACATTCATTCGCTGTACAAACAGGATTGCCTTCACTCCATAACCAGTGCCAAACATGTTCTAAAATATGTTTTGACTATCCAGTTTGTTGCAGATTTTCCCTTTAAAACCTTTTTAATTACAAGACAACTGGTATCAGAGAGCTCTACATATATTTTAACAACCCTATTTAATAACGTGGCCACATTCTTCACATGTGTAATTTTAATTTCTCCATAGAACCTAACAGACATACACTTTCCAGACGTTTAAAATGTCATGGTACAAACATGAATACAGCATTTTCTACAGGACATTTGTTAGTGAAACTTTCCTTACAATGCTGCATTCCTAGTATGCTTGGCTTATGTGATTTCGGATAAATGGCCTTTACAAGTAAAATATCTTTCTGCTAACATTTCCATGCTTTTTATCTCTGCTTTATTGTCTTTTTATGTTCTGTGCTCAGCATTACAGCTGTCATCTCTTCTACAGGAGATTTGTAGTTTCCTGCTTCGCTATGTCACTTCTCATTCATAGATTCTATTACATTATCTCCTGTTTCCATCTGCTGCGTGATACAGGACAAGGAGTATCAAGACCACCCCTCTGACAGTGATGTTTGAAGTTGTATCACTTATTAGGAAACTAAATTTCATGGATCGGTTAGATATAGACAATGGAAAACCTGGAAAATGTGTTTAAGATCATCCAACATTCAGAACTCCTGAGGAATATCACAGCTATGGAAAGAAGTTTTCAATAAACTTATGCTATGTATTTTTCTTCTTTCTGTTCAGAATTTCATTTCTGCAAAGCCAGAAAATTACTTCCAGTACCTTAGATTACCTTAGATATGAGGCACGTGTATATTGTTTTCAAATTATCAAATAATTTCTCTTCTTTCTGAATGACAGAATTTGATTTAGCCCTATCCTGCTTGTTTATCCTCATTCTCTTTTATCTCAACTGTCTACATGTTATCAGCCTAGAAATATGAACATTATTGCCTATTTTCAAAGAAAAGTAAGTAACACTTGACCTTTTCTCATACTGCAGGCTCAAAGGCCAAGGAATCGGGATCCTCTGGGCCACATACCTGATCCTCTGTCTTCTATTTTGGTATTTCTAAATAAACTTGTTATTACATATTTCAGAGAATTGTAAGATGTATGTATAGCTCACATTTCATCAAGAAATATTTTTACTACTCCTGCAATAAAAATCATTCATGTTGTATATGACTCAAGAAAAAAAACAAACACACCCCACCCCAAAAAACCAAAGATACTTTAAGTCATGAAGATTACTAACTTCAGAGAACTAAACTCACACTTACAGATACATTTGTCTTTGCAAGGCAAATAAATGCAGTTCTTTGAAAACAAAGATTACTGGATACTATTCTTCTAAGACCAAAGTTGAAATATCCTCATTCACCACCTAACAGAAATTTTAGACAAAGCGCTTATTTAAGATAAGTGAAACCTAAAATTATAAAGTTAAAATAAATCAGGACATATGAAATATACCTTTAATAAATGTTTTTCTCTTCTGCTACTCTATTAATATTTATATGCGCTTCTTAAGCAAAAAATCAACACAAGAACTTACCAATATAAAATAAGCATTCAGAATGCAACATACTCTCTGTCCACAACTGACATACTTCACTTTCTGTAAGAGCTTCAACACCGTAATAGGCTTGGTATTCTAGTTTTGGCAACAGGAATACTGGAGTAAGCTATAAAAGTGAAGATACAAGAAAAATCAGCACTCACTGTCCAAAAAACATACACAATTGAACTACATTTTGTAGTTGATAATCATCATAGTCTTCTACTAGAGCTGCAGCAACAAAGACATTTCACAGATTTTATGTGATGGTTCACACACTATGAAACTCACAGTACAAGCTTTGGACTACAGAGACTCTATATAGAGGACGGTGAAAGGGATTAAGGAAAAAAAAAAGCCTAGGCAAGCTTTTACAACTACTAATAAAATTTTGCCGCTACGTAAATTTTCCATGTGACTAAATTAAAGTTCACTCTTCTGTGCTCTGCTGCCCTCTGCCGGAATTTTAAAAAACATACATTATTATATTTCTGATTTACATATTATTAGCAGAATCCTGTCATTTATTCCCCTTGTCAGAATCTCACTTGAAATTAGAACCTAATGTTTGGACTCTCATTTGAACCTAATGTTTGGACTCTCATTTGAAATCAGAGGATAATCTTTACGTGTTAACACTAACAAGAGAAAATATAAGCCTCTTCTCACTGACAAATCACAGTTTAAATTTCAGCAGGAATTTTAAAAAAGTAAACTACAGTGCTCAGTTTCTGATTAACAAACTAAGGAGCTATTCATGGGCATTTATAACCAGTGGAGTAATAGCAATGAGATGGTATCTCTTCAAAATAAATTTCTGAACATGGAATCTTAGCAAGTAGTCAGAATTACAAAGATTTATTTCCATTTCAACAAAGCATAAACACCTCACAAAATGCCTGCCTTCTGGTATTCTGGGGAGGGAGATACCACATCAAATTTGTTCAATGATTCAGAAGACTCCTGACAAAATAATAAATCACTGAGTATTCCAGAACAAACTTTCCTTATCCTGATGTTACAAGGAAAATTTGGATTACACTTACATTTAAAGCATTTTATTCCTTAAGACAAACAATTGGCTAAGATGCATACCACTGTCTTTTCAAGGACTGAAAAGGATCTCTTTTTATCTTTGAATGTATCTGTTGTTCATTCTATCTCCTACTTCTCTGCTTAACTAGGCAAAATAGCAAGGGTGAATCCTGCGTGAAAGTATTTATGATCATGAACATTCTAAAGCCTTGGGCCAAAACCCTAATTACTGCATTAACTTTAAAGAATAGTTCAATCTGACATTAATTTACGTGAATATAACTACCCCCACACATTACTGCATTGCAGTCCTAGTAAGAAATGCAGAAACACACTTCCTTATCTTTTAATCTAGTAGGTTTAAAGAAATCATAAGTTATTCCTCCCTCTCCTCCTACAGCAAATATTTACTTAAAGACGACACACACACCTACAATGAAACATACTAATTGAGTGAAAACACAAGTGCTATGAAGGACTGAGAATCCCAGAGATGCCAGTTGAGCACAACTGTTTAAAAAAAGCAAAACAGAACAAAAAAGCTAACAGCAAAATCTGTACCTTTTGGGCTTTTTTCTTTTTATGGTATCGTGGCAATGACTTCACTTTTTGCACACTGCAACGCACAAGTAACAACAGATCATTCAAACTGAATAGCTTATACACAAGGTTGCCATCCTGAGGTGCTTTATACTCTGCAGGGTCTTCTTCAAGCATCTGAAGTTCATTTGGCAGCTTTCCTATAGAAAATAAATACAACAGAAAATTACAACCTTGCACATTCTTTACCATGAAGCTAATTAGCATTTTTCTCTTGCAGTAGATTTTTAAAAAAAATTTTTTAATAGGATCTGTTTTGTTTCCTAAGATTCTGGGGTGAAAACCATCTCATTAGGCACAGGAAGTCACTTGGAAAACGTCCACTGTAACTTTTAACAAGTGTATTTTTAAATATTCCCACATATTTTATCCTAATCATTAGATTTCTCATACAAACAGAGCCATGAGAGTTCATTCTTATACAAATGGAGTTCAAAGGCTGTTTTTTAAGCCACACTCAGCACAAACACAAAAATTTTATTTACAATGAATGCCACCTGAGACCTGCCATCCATTCATCAGTTACTGAAATATCTCAAGCCTCAGGTTTGGATGGTACCATAAGTGTCTGGTCCAAATTGAGTTTGCTTCAATTTCAATACTAGCATATTCAAAAGAAACACTTATTAGATCTCCAAGTGCAGCAAACATCCCTGCATCCCTTAGAGATATATTATCAAAACTCCAGCTTGTTTAAGATTATTTACTGAAAAGTTATCCTATTCTTTGTCCTGCAGATGTGTGGAAATATGTGTCAAAACTACAACTATAAATAGGTGTTGCTGCAGTGCTATGAATAAATACATTAAACTTAAATTTGGAGTTTATGTGCATCTTTGAGCAAATGTATACTGTGTGAGATATTATCATCCAAGTGATCAGAAATAATTTTCTGTCAGTAAAATACTTACCTTAGTTCTGGCTTTCTGTAAAAAAAGACATGGCATAGAGGTTTATCAGCTTGCTATAGAACTTTCAGTTTGTAGAACTATGCTTTCTATTCTTTCAGTGTCACACTTCAGCATCTTAGCAATATTGGTTTCACTACCTCTATTAAAAAAAGATTAAAAAAATATTCCATCATCAAACACCTGGATTCCACACTCTGGCTTTTTAAGAGGAGAAATAGAGTAACATGCTGCTCAACCCTTCAAACTGAGGGAGGAGACATGGTCTTTTAGTAACTACTAAAATTCAGTTACATTGATAAAAATGTAGGAAATAACAACACAATTTCAACTAAAACAGAATTAGTTGTGTTAACTGCTTCCATTACAGATTAAGTAATTAATTCCTATGGGATCAAATGAACAGCTAGTCAGAGAATACCAGTGAAATATATTTTCCCACCAAAAAGCATTGATTAATTGGAACTAAATATTTGAGAAAAACAGTATCTGTCCTGATGCAACCTGCCTGCTTTCCCATCCATTTAGCTACACAAGAAAGTGCTTCTAACTTCAGTTGTACAGAGCTCAGAAGCAACTCAGGCACCTGAGAAAAACCTTGAAGTTCACGGTCCCTAGGATCTTCAAGACTTCTCATTCTTGGTTGAGGTCTTGGTATAGCATAGGTTCAATTTCCAGCTAAATGCCTGAAAACTTGGGAGAGGTGACTTGTAGCAAGTCCTTATTAGTCTTCTGGAACAGATTGCTAGGAGCTAAGAAACAGCAACTGAACTGGGCGTCTCAGAACTTAAGACACCTAAATTTCAAGTTTTCTTTCAAGTTTTAATTGCGTAATTTTATCATGGTTTAGCCCCAGCCAGCAGATAAGCACCATGAGGCTGCTCGCTCACTCCTCCCCTCCCCAGTGGGATGAGGAGGAGAACTGTAAGAAAAATGTAAAACTTCTGGGTTGGAATACAGACAGTTTAATAGGACAGCAAAGGAAGAGGAAAATAACAACAATGCAAACAGAAGAATACACAAAGCAGATGATAACACAATGCAATTTGCTCACCACCTGGAACCTGATGCCCAGCCCAGCCCTGAGCAGCGATCCCTCCTCCCCAGTCAACTCCCCCCTTATGTACTGGGCATGACATCATATGGTATGGACCATCCCTTTGGCTAGTTTAGGTCAGCTGTCCTGGCTGTGCCACCTCCCAGCTCCTTGTGAAAATTAACTTTATCCCAGCCAAAAAACAGGACAAATTTGATTAAATTGTCTACCAAAAATGTAAAATAATTCCATTTTTGATTGACAAGAAACTATTGTTGCACACCAGACTACTCAAATATTTGAATTTCTGAGGAAATGTAACTCATTTCACTACCAAATGTTTTCTTTTCCTTCCTTAAACACCTTGTATACAACAACTTTTTGTTTCTCTACACTAAAACAGTATTTCACATTCACCTCTGTGGACAAACAGCCCCCCAAATGGTCCCTTATGGGTACAAGACAGTAATTCTCACACAGAGAAGGTATTATTAAAATATAAAATAAAATGTAAAATAATAATAATAAAAAAATTAAGTTATATCTCTAAATAAACATAACAGAGGTACTATTAGGATGTTCTTCAGATGAAGGAGTCAAAATGCTTTTGTTAAACTACTGAAAATTTGAAATTTTACTCCTTACACGATCAACACAATTACTTACTCTTTGGCACTCCCTGAAAAAGCCAGGTCCATGTATTTCTAGATGAGCCACTGGGATTTAAGGCAGGGGCTGGCTCAGTTTCTGTGCTCGAGGTCACCAATGGTTTTGGAGATTGAGGCACAAGGGCTTGCATAGCATTAGAATTATCGCAGCTCACCACTGGCTGCTCATGAGCTTTTTGGGAAGGTGACTTGAGAAGTTCAGTTTGCATTTTCAAAATCTGTCCGACAGGATCAAATTCTTTTGACAACTTTCTTTTAGGCTTTCTGGAGGCATTTTTTTCCCGATCCATGATATCTGAGCAATCAGTCATGCTTGCTAATGGAATCTGGTTGGGGGAAGGTGATTTGGAAGTCTCTGGTAAGGTATGAGAAATAGTGTTTGATATAGTTGTTTTGCAACAATCAGTGTTTTTACATTCTGTATCAATTATCAAACGCTCTTCATCCGTGTCACTACTGCATAAAGAAATGTAGGTCTCACTTTTTTGTGCAGCATCAGACTCTTTCTTGTAACTAATAGCATTAGATAGAATATTTAATTTTGTGTTACTGTCCAATACTTCTTTGGTCATGACATGCTGTGCTTTGTTCAGTCCTACCTCCTCTGAATTAAAGCTTTTATGAGATGAATTTTCTTCAGGGCTGAAGCACAGAATGCCATCTAATGATGGAAGCTGCATGCTGGCACATGCTGAACCTCCTTGCTCAGACATGGTGTTTTTCCCTTCTTCACTTCCACTGTGTATGGTGGATGTATTTTTTTTTTGCATTTTTGGGCCATGTGATAAAACTTTAGCAGAGTTATTAACTGCAGAAAAAGTATTTTCCGTTTTAGAAGTTCTTGAGAGCTTGACAGTTGCTCCAAAAGTTTCCAGTTCTGTAACATCAACATCAAAGTCCATTCCTGTGTCATCTGGAAGAGGAATCTTCCTGTACTGGTAGGTATCAGAAGACATCTGATACAACACAGGGAAGAAAAAATAATATTAAAAAAGACCCAAAAAACAACCCCCAAAGAAAGAAATAGAATGTGTTAGTCACAAATGAGATGATGTCACATTGAAAACATGAAAAATGTTCTACTGTCCACATTTTGACTGTTGGGAGAGAGGGGCAGTAATTGAAAAAATATTTCCTATGTTTAAGATGGAATATCTTCAGTCCTAGGAGTTGAAAGACCTTTCGAAAGAGAAATAAAGTTCATTAAACTCTCCCACTTAAATAAACTAATCTTTACTTTTAAAGAAGTAAACATTAAAGCTGAGAAGCTGATGTGATAGAAGCATTTAAAGGAACTAGACAGACATTTTAAAACATAGGGCCCCTAGCTCAGCAGGGGCCTAGAAAAACTAATAGGAAATCAAAATTTTCCTTCATTATCACAGAACAAGTAACTTAGGAATTACAACATATGCTTTTAGTTTTGTTTTTAAGAAGGGGTGAAGCTACATACATCCCACTGAAACAAACTGTCCTCATCTGGTTTGTCCATGGATACATCAGAAATCGAAACGTAAGATGTTTTAGTTGCTAGGAAGTCCATTGGAATTTCATGGAAGATTTGGTTCCTCTCTCTTACTGTCATTTCCTTTCTCAGCAAGGGTGAATCAACATAAACCACTTTAGCTGGTTTGCTACCTTTTTAAGAATGGAAAGGGATTGAGTACATATTAAATGAAAGGAAAAAAGACTGTTGTATCATATAAATAACAAATCTTTCAACTTCCAATTATGGTCAAATCCATTCCAGATTCACACTAGAAGAAATGAAAAACTATTCTCTCATTCATTAACAACAGAAAATAAAAGTATATCTAGATACAGTGTGAATTATTAGGATCCTGCAGCAGAAACACACACACCACATTAACAGTACATAATATTTTAAATGTTGTTATAAATAGAGGATTTGTAAAATAATTTAGGATATATCATTCCTTATACTGCATCATTGAATGTATTCTGTTTTCAAAAAAGATCTTTTTTCTTCCTTTGATGAACCTGTTTTTGTTTTTTTTAAGTCTCATTGCCCCAAAATGATGTCTGCAATTTATATTTCTTCTAATCAGTAACTACGTCCGGGCTCTGCTGCTCCACTCTTGTCTTTACACCTTAACACACTTACACATCAATAATTCACAGATTCATCCAAAAACAACAGTGATACCCTGCCCTACATTATACAGAAAGCAAAGGCACATGGTGAACATTATAAAAAAAAATAAAATAAATTTGTTGATGAAAAAAAAAAATAATCATTAATGCCAGTGGTGAGTTTCAGCAAAGGTGGAAAAGGAAGGAGAGGAGAAACTCTTTGAGAAACAGCATATATTGCTAACATATTCTGAATACCCTTTTGGTGTTAACTTTAGATCTAAACATTTAAGTTTTAATACTGTAAAGCTGATATAAAAGGAGTCAGGCATATCTTTACAGATAAAGTAAGAAATTCTACAAATTTTGCACTGTCATGTAAGAAAGTGCAAAATTTGTAAGATTTGCAGATATCTGACAGCTTTTTTACTACTATTCAGAAGTCTGCTATACAAATTTGTGTGAATTGCACACAACACGGACATTCCAAGACAATAACCATTATAAATACTCATAAAGAAAAAAACCCTAGTGTATTAAAAAACAAACAAAAAACAAATCCGAAAGGGTAGCAAAAGAGGAAAATCTATACTCCTATTACTGATGGAGTGCTTCACAACTAAAGTATAGCACTCAGATAAGTTAATCAGTTTATTCAAAACATTTTTGTTGCAAATGGAAAAGTAATACCCATAGACATTAATAATTTATTCATTATTCTACGATGTAAATAGGTCCTTTTAATTCCAGAAAATGTTTGCCCTTTGTTCTTTCATAAAACTTCATAAAAACTTTTTTAACTTATGGAAATCAGTTCACTTGAAAATTTTCACAGCTTCATGCAGTTCTTTTATTTCCAAGAAGCCAAGCTTAGTTTTGAAAAGCAAAAGGACATTTAACTGACTACTTTTTTTCCCCCCAAGTGGAAAATAGCTGTTATGTCCAAAAATCCATGTTAACGGTGATACCTGTAGAGATTGTTACTATTCTAAGTAACAAGGTCAAACATGGTGTAGAAAACTATGAAATGACCTTGCTATCAACTTTCCTCCTTCAAAACACAAGACAAACTATAGCAATGGATTTTTAAAGTTCATTTTTTATGATAACTTTGATTAAACTAAATATTTTTCTTTACAACACAAAGGCCCCTGACTCCTTACCAGACAACAGCTGAAAACTATTAACTTCAGATTTTCACCCTTTAAGATGCATGAACTAAGTAAGCTTTATTACTTTCTTTTATTCCTAAAATTAAAAACATGGAAGTACTTAAGAGGAACTATTTTCTTATAGCTGCATTCTGGAGTGCTGTTGCTTCACAAAAGGTAAAAATCTGAGCTTATATTTACAATTATGATTTTCATTAACTTTACCTTCTTTCTTTTTTTAAATAAAACCAAAATTAAACTATTCTATTATTGTATGAACTAAACCAGAGTACCTTCTACCTTCCTGCAGTTGGTTTTACTGGATTTTCTAATCTCCTGTTCTTCAATCAGCTCAAAAAGGATTATGAGACTATATAAAGGTCTTCATGGACAAAAAAGTTTTTATAACAGAAACATACTATACCTGCAACAGGGATCATCTTAATACAAACTGGAATTTCCCATTGTTCCTTGTAGTTTAGTCCATGATTATTCAGTAAAGTAAATAATGATTGATTACTTAAAACAACTTGAGGACAGTACTTCAAAGCAAGTTTTTCTGCATTTGAATCTGAGCTAATATCCTAAAGAGAAGAAAGTTACATGTTAAATGTTTTTAATAAAGACACATACGCATATTTAAACTCAAAGAAAACCCCTAAATCCAAACATGGATTACCTGCCCCCCCCAACATCCCAAGCCCAAATACCACAACAGTGCTAGGCTTCAGAATCAAATGAAAAAACAAGAAAATTCCCCTGAAGGTTTTTGTCTGAATCTTATGCATCTACCTTGCAGCATGAGAAAATATATCTTAACTTGTATCTTTCAGGTCATTCCTATTAATTTGAAGTATCTTTCAGGTCATTCCTATTAATTTGAATTACTAGGTTGAATAGCAATTTGTATGATTATGAAATATGGGAGTGCATTGCTGAAGAAAAAACCCCACCCCAACAGATTCACTCACACATATATCACAGATGTTCTCACGAGTCAATTAATAGCACAATAAAGACATCTAACATTAAAGTATGGTTAAAACCGCACAGTTGTTTAAATAGAGATTACACACAAAGAATCTTAAAACAAATATAGAAACATAAATAATACAAATTCAGAACTGAAATGATAAAATTATTAAACATTATGAGTACAGGTTTCCATGAAGGGAAGAGGCTGGGAACGCTTATGAGGTGGGAGAAGACCACAAAGGACTAGGAAGATAATGGAAGCCCAGGAGCACTGAGGACCACGAGAGAGAAATAAGAAAATTCTAGCTAGTTCTTTCTTCTGCCACCTCAGACATCATCAGAATCGTTCTCTGTTTATAGCTATAACAGCTCTTAAGGTATATGTCATTCTCCTGTATCACCTCTGCTACTTTTTCAAGCAAAAGTGTCTTTGCAATCACAGTGCCTCTGTTGAAAGTTTGGGTTTTGACACGTGAACTCCTTGAATTAGTGGTAACAAATAATCTGGAATAGAGTGTCACAAAATCTGACTTCTACAGAATGAAAAACTCACTGACATTCTCTGTGGAATTACACAATCGGAAACATCGAATATTTAACAGTAAGGTGGAATGGAATCCAAATCTGGTCATCTCAGAATTGGAGTTTATGCTGTTTAGCAAAAGAAATTCCCAGGGTAAGCTAACCTAATTGACTTTTCAGAAAACTAGACAGTCTAGAGTTCTTCTTACCCTCAGGACTTTTGTAAATCAGAATCCTGTACACATACACACATTCATATGTACATATACACACTCACGCACAGAGGCGCCAGCTTGGAAATTGCAAAGCAAAGTTTAAAATGAACAACACTATAATAAACAATTCTACCTAGATTTCACGGACAGTGTTTTCCAATTTAAGGACCTCTCCCCTTCAAGACACACTAGGTTCAAAAGGTAATAATGTTTGAAAAGGGCAGTGTGATTGCTATAAACAAAATACTAAGCAAATAATAATACAGTATATATTCTTATGCTACAAGATGTATAAGATTAGGAAGAAAAAAATGGGGAAAAAAGAATGCTGCACATAAAAAGGATCGAACTGCTCTTCTCTACAAAATATGCCTTAAAAATCACAATATAAAGGTTACTTACATTGTGCATAACAGAAGCCTTTTTTTCTGGAGTTATAATAGATGTAACAGTTTTATAATCTGTGGGCAGTTGAACAGTCATGGTAGGGAAATCTGTTTTACCACGTCTTACTGTGCCCTTGAAGAAATCAAGCAGCATCAGAAAATAGCTTTAACTGAAATCATGCTGACTCAACATTGCATTACTTATAATGAAAAATATTAAGAATTTATGCAGGTGCATTATAAAGTTAATATTAAATTAAAAAATATACTATTTATGTTATCTTTCTATTGCAAACTTACAGTGAAGGGTGTTAACAGCCTTACTACCAAAATAATTTCATTAACAATTTTTATTACAAATTATAACCCAAGCACTCAGTAATACTTGTTAAAAACCTGAATCCTCACGTAACACAATACAGATGTAATTCTACTTATTTGAAAACAACACATATACATAAGGTATTACCATCACAAGAAGATTTTTTTCCAGCCTAAAGGTCAACTGCGTATGAAACTTTCCTCCCATGATACTCATGATCTCCTGGAGCGTGTAAAGCTCAGGATACTTTTGCACATGTCCAATACAAGCACGAAATAATTCCTAACATAGAAAGAAAAAAATAGTTTATGCATTTGTATCTTTCATAAGAATTTAATTGAAAAAAGTTTTTTCTGCAAATGCAAGTTGCATTTGCATATACTTTCTATAGAGAATACAGATATATTTAGTAGATTATTGCTAACAGACTTGATCAACTTTTCCAGTTAGAGATAATATTTAAAAATCTTAGAGATACCAGTACAACTCTGTAACAACCTTACAATCACGGGTATCAGAACTGAAACATATTCTAAATTCTCCTCAACCCTTCATGATATGCAAGGCTAACAATGTACGTATAGAGGCTCAGACCAATCGTAAAAAAAAAAAAAAAAAAAGAAAAGATTAGTACTGTTTCAACTGTGCTAAACCACACAATTATTTCATTTTCAGTTTATTTACCTTGGTTTTTAGAGACACTAGTATTTTTTTGTGTTACTACCTAATTTACACTAGACTAAGGTAAGTCACAAAAGTAAAGACATAGGAAGATTCCATATGTGTTGAAACTGTCTTTCATTTCTATCTGAATTATGTATTTAAGACATTTAGGTTTTATTTAGTAACTAGAATGAATTATTTCTGCAAGTTTTGTTTAAAACTAAATGTGTATCCGTTTCAATTTTTACTCTGGATTATCAGCTATAAATAGGACTTCGAGTTTGGAGGCACATTTTGCGACCAGATGGTAAGATCACTCAGAAGAATAGACACAAGTGTAATATATCAAATGACAAAGGAATCCCAATTTTTAGAAAAAAAGTAAGACTTTTGTTCTCACGTGTGCCCAAACAGTGTATTACTGGGAGAACAAATTTATCTTCTACATAAAAACAGCATGTAAGAAAGTGTTATGGTGAAATAGAAGCAATTCTGAATCTACCTAAGCATTCTACTCTTCAGTAAACACATTTATTTTTCTGTTTTATTCTGTAAAAGTGATGCGGCACTTATGAGAAAAGACTGAAAATTTAACATGAAGTTAAGTAGGCCACTTCAATTAAGGCACAACACTACGAGGAAAACAAGCAAGAACAAGTCAACCGACCGATGGGAAAGTTTAACAAACCTGTATTCTGGAATTCTTTTCCTGAAATTTGTTCTTAAACCAAGAATGGTATTTTAAGTTCCATTCATGTTTGATTTATTTAGAATCAAAGTGCATATTTAACAGAGCATGAACTTGCAGATGATTATGATTAAAACCTGAGTAACCTCTGATTAAAGTGTCTTTGTAACATGCTGCTGTGGAGGAAAGCTTAACATTCTGTGTATGCGGTGTATATTCAGGCCCTTAATGTTCCATCTATATAGTGTATATTTAGGACTAGTTTGTTAATGTAAATGCACACTTAAAATGTAATTTCTCCCTTCCCAAATATAAAGATGTCATTTACTTAATTGATGACCAAACCTCTGTACAGTATTGTATTCAATGACCTCACTTATATCATATCCTTATTGCTACAATAAACTGTGGGCCAAGCCATGCTGCACAACATAAGGGAAATGGCAACTTCTCATGTCTCATCCCAACATGGTATCAGCAGAAGTTCAGGGAACATCACATCCTGTGAGCAGTGCCTACGTATCTTAATCAGGAACCCAATATGATTATTTAAGAAGACAATTAAACACAATACTGATAATTACCTCAGTATAACGCAGTGCATCTTCAGAGATGGCATTATAATCTTGAGAGCAGCTTTTTGCAGCATTTTGGGCAAATTTAATAAATTCTGCAATTTCATTGTTTACCACTTCTTTCATTTGCTGGGTGGAAGGAAAAAAAATAATCTCTTTTTTAAGACAGAATGGAATCCTCTAGCAAACCAGCAAAATTTCCAGAGAGGTAATACAGGTGATAGTATGAAGGAAGGCACAGATTCCACCTGCTGCTCAATATAACAAGTCTTTGCATATGTTCAGAGTTTCATTTAAGTAAAAAAAAAAAATAAAAAATTAAGGTCCATTTCCTTAAAAAAAAAATTCAACACCAACAAAACACCACCCCCAAGAAACAGCAAGCTTCTTTTGATCATACACTGGCAGTTTATAAAAGTAAAGGTTACAAGACATTGTTGGAGCAAGCTTACATGACAGAGTGCCAAAGATATCTGAGCTCTGACTTTATAAGTAATTACATTATAAGTAACACCACCACAGTAGATACTGATTTGCCTGGGAATGACATTTCCACTGTTACAGAATAAAATAAGGGAATTAGCATTAACCAGGAAGCATGGGAACCCAAATGCAATGGCTCAAAAGTGTTTGCTGATTAATTACATTACACAGGATTCAACTAAAATGACACTTCTAACCAACAGGAGATGTAGCCTTTCACTATTTAAACAATATTGTTGAGACAAAGCAGCAAGTGTGAACTTGTGCCCTTCTACTCCAAAAAGCACTGATGTGGCAAGCATGGAAGGTCAAGGCACACACCCCTTCACATGCTAATGAAGAAAGTTCCCATTAAAGGATGCTGTCACAGCTCACATCAAAATGTATCCATCTCCTAACATTCTACAAGACTGCTATATGCCATTATGAAATGTAAAAAAACCCCCACAGTAAGGTCAACTCTTAACATCCTTCTTATTAAAAATAAAAAATCGAGTGTTTTAGGGGTGGGTGGGTGTTTGAAAAGCTATCACAGATCTATACTTATCATCAGTTGTTTAGACTACTACTAAAAAAAACGCAAATAAAATCCACAAAACCCCCACTCACTTTCAATGAAATAACCAAATATACTTCCCATTTATATTAAAAATGTTATCCTGAATACTTTAAATCTTCATTACCATTCATAATACTATGTTAAAAGGAAATTACGAACAAGTGAATTGAAAAAACATTTTTGCTACATTTTCCTTAATTCTTTGTAACAAAGAGGTTGTACGATTCCCTCTGTGATGTTCATATATGAAGACTTACCAGGTACGTGCATAATTCTCTTTGACTTGCTGCATTAACTTGAAAATGGTTTATTTTTTTTGAGTACTTAGTCATCAGATATAAGTATGTTTTCTGCTCCTTCTCAGTCAAACAAGAGGTAAATGGATAGGGGAGTCTAGGTTCTGGAAAAAGATGATCATCAGTTATGCTTTTAGCCTCCACCTCAACTGGATCTGCAGCCTGCATGCTACAAGTCTGTTTGTTTTCTGAAGAGTTTGCCAATGCCTCCACATTTTTCTTTGCCTCTCTGCAAAAAAAAAAAGTAATACATGACAAAACTTGCACTTTTAATATAAATATTAATATTTGTCAGAATTAAAGGCAGTCATGCAAGCCTAAATTTCAAATCCAGCAAAATGCACTGTGAGATACTGTACTATTCCAATTCCTAGTCTATGTCATAGGAATTTTCTTATACTGAAACTTCACCTGGACAATCAGACTAACCCTTAGTACCAACAGCAGGTTTGCCACTGCTTTAAAGAAAAAAAAAAAATATTTTTAAAAAAAACACAAAACAGTGACTATGTTGGTCTGTATGCTCAATATGGATGTGACAAGCTGAATACAAAACTCTGATTCTTTGTTCTAGAAACATCCATTATTAATGGAAAGATAGAGAGACTTAACATTTCATCATTCACTGACAGCTGGTGTTCAGAAACAGTTTGCACTCAGAGAGGTCTAATTTAGGAGTCAAAGCTATGACAGTAATGGAGAAAGACTTAACTAAAAAGGCCTTTCTTCCACTGTAAAACAAGTAAATTAAAATGACTTAATTGTAACAATAGAAATTTCAGATTTCAATGAAGAAATTCCTAAAAACTGAGTACACAATTCAAGAACTTTATTTTCTAAACAATGCTGAAATCACTTGGCAAAAATAATATTGGGCTAAGGCAAGAGGAGTAGCTGCCCTAACAACAACAAAGAAGTATCATTATAAAGCTGATTCTTAAGACAACTCCAGTATATAAAGGCCACCTTTAGCCCTCCCGTTCTACTTAAAATAACCATTCTTAAGAGAGAATATATTTAAGGTTAACAAAATGAACATTAACTGCTGATCTTGGAAAAAGCATATTTTTAAGATATTATTTCAGCAGTAGAAAACATCTCAAGTGTTATTCAAACCCAGCACTATCACGTCCACAGTTCTTAATATTACTTCACAGCTGTCTCTCTGAATACGAGAATGTGTCCATCCTTGTGGCACAAACTGGCAAATTTAATTAAGCTGCAGCAGCGACAAGATGCTGACTCAGATATGCCAATGTAGGAATATCAAGAAATTCTAGCAGCTTAAATTGGCTATATTCAGCACTGAATGAAATGGCAGCACATCAAGATCATTTCAGTATGCAGTGCTGTCACAGTCTTCATCAGGGTGCAAACCAAAATAATCTGACAGAGCTTTTCTGTCCATATTTACAGCGTTATACTTTATTTGAGCTGACGGCTTAAATTCTTTCCCTTCATTTTATCAGCAACCTGTCTTCATAGCTTCTATGGTGAGAAAACATACACTTTAGCAAGTATCTATCAGAAACCCCAATATAAAAATTGACAAATTTCCTCCAGCTTTTACTTGCACATTTTGCCCCAACATGTTCCATTTCCTCTTGACTATAGCCACACAACCCAGTTCTATCAATTTCTGATTTTTTTCTCCTTGCAACCTCTCTTCTGGTGATAAACCCACTTCTGCTATATACAACTGAACACAATCCCACCCTTGAGTGCAGTCGTGTCTACTCCAGAAACAGTTTTTCCACATCATCTAAAGGAAGAATCCCACAGTAATACCCAGTGTGCCCAGTAGCAAGCTGTGAGGGCTGTGCTCTTCTCTGCCAGTTGAAGGAAAGTTGCTCCAACAGAGATGAACCAGAAAAACCTTCTCTAGCTAAAGACATGGGATACAGAGAATCATGTTAACTAGACTGGTCTTCCCCTCAAATGTACCTTCTTGGTGTCAGTTCATAAAAATGCAGTAATTCCCCTTTACAACATATTATTTCTCCACATGCTGATTAATAGCACAGTAGCTACACCTTGGTCTCCCATCCACATTCTTTGTGGTGTGAATGTTCATTCACCACAAGACACCTAGCACTGGTAACTCCCTACCAGCTTAAGGACCTCCAAAAAAACCCAACAGCATAAATACAGTCCTCCAACTTCTGAAACTCCACAGCATAAACTATGCTTTTCACTATGTGAAACAAATGTTGATTCTACTTCCTTGACTTAACAAAATAAAACGGACATCAAAACTACTCAATCAATACTACCTGTACCACCCGTGTTCACATAGTATCAATTCCCATTCTTCAGCTAACACTTTATTACAGTTTCTTCATTACTCAAGGAATTAACTGCATCTCCACTGCACCTAAGACACTGTTGGATCTATATAAACAGTGTTGGCTACTTCCAAAAGACAGAAGTAAAAAGGATTTCAATGTATGCTATCATCAGCCTTCTACAAAGTATAAAGACATGGACAGACAGCAAGACATTAACTTCTGAAAAGAATTAGGTCTGGTTCATGGGTTACAGAATTCTTACCATGACCAGTTAAGAATGTGGGTCAGACTTCATCCCTCTTTGGTACATAAGAGAAAGCAAAAAACAAGCGCCACCCCCCAAATAATAACCCAAACCTCATCCCAAAACCCCCAAAATGCCACCCCATCCTCCAAAAGACACAAAAGACCAGAGGTCCCAACTTAGGCTCTTCCTGCTTTCGGAGGTTTCACAAGAGACAAAGCACAGACCAACTGCTGGACCAAGGAGCTGGTAACAAATCCTTGCACGCAGGATAACATACAACTTTCCCTCAAAACAGTAAGGGTATGTATCAATAGGATGATGACAAACAGCACAAAATTACAAAATAACTGAATATACCTGTTTGATAAATGCCATAGTTCAGACAAGCTTGGAGCCAATGAATATTTTTCATAAATTTCATGTGAGAAAAATACTTCACTGCCATTTTTTGGTGACATATCCCTGATAATAAAAAACAAAACAAAAACATTGCAACACACAAAAAATTAAAAGCCATATTTACCCTGGAAAAACAAAGAACAGATTTATTAATTTAAATAAATTTTATTAACAAAAAAAAAAAAAAGCTATCTACACAGTGTTTCCATGTTCCCCTCTTTATAGAGGTTAAATATACACTAATTCCCTATTAGGAATTTCAATAGTAAAATACACGTTCTTCACAGTCCAAAAAGAACAATCTTAATTAATACAGGGTATAAATGCTAGAAATAGCAAGAGAAATTCTGATGGGAGTTAACACACTTACAGATGTTCATTGATCAAAACCAAACATTGGGTTGAACTTGCTGGAATTTTGAACACACAACAATCTTGGGTTTAATTTTTTAGGAGAGCTATTTTGTCTTCTACACAGATCTTATACTCTAAACTGTCCTTTTTCATTTTTTTAGTATAGCCCTTCCAGTGTATAGGGTTTATACAATGCCAATCTTCCCAAACTATTTTGAAAGGCACGACGACAGACTTACTTCTGTCTTCCTCACAAATAAACTAATTCAAAGCCAACTCACCTCTCTAGGCTTAAAAACCCGAATTACTTCTTTGTAGGGTTTTTCTTATTAAAAACAAGAACAACGTCACTGCCCCAAATCCATATCGTGGATGTGTGTTACTGAATTGTTCCTCATTTCTGAGCATACGCAAACATACAGGCTAACGCTTCCTCAGGGAAACCACACTCGCCCATTCCCCCCCTCCACTGAGAGGACAACAAAAGATGGCGCCGCCTCCCCCTCCCTAAGCGAGGGAGCGGAGCCAGGCGGGGGCGGGCACTCAGGCGCACCCCGCTCCCTCCAGGCGCATGCGGGCCCCCGCCGCTCAGCGCGCTGGGCGGCGCGTTCTCCTCTCGGCGGGGCAGTGCAGAGCGAGAGGACACCTTCCTGCCCCTGCTCTTCAGAGGCGCCCTGTTAGGTTAGGGGGACAGGGAGAAGCGTACTTACCAGGTCAGCAGCTGCCCCTGAGCCGCCATCTTGACAGACCCCCTCAGAGGAGCGCATTTGCCCTTTCCCTTTCTCTCTGCCGCGTGAGCCTGCCTCACGGCATTGGCCAATCAGCATAGCAGAGCGCTCGGCGCGCGGCATCAGGTGCTCTGAGCCAGCCAATGGCAACGTAGGCCCGAGCAGCTGCAGGAGGGGCTGCGGCGGCCATCTTGTGGCAGGCGGTACCGCTGCAGGGTGGCGGCGAGGGCGCGGCGGTGCTGTCGAGGCCTGTGCCAGTGCTGGCCCTGTCCCGCCTCGCCGGGAGATGAAACGTGTCTAAAGCTTCTCTGCGCTGTGGGCTTCGCTCCGACTCCACGTTCTTCACTAAGGTGTGGCCCTGACCAGATGTTGGGTGCCTCGAGTGGCAGCTCCCGCCCTGAGTGTGCAGAGGCGGCTGGGCTGGGCTCTGCCGGGCGGCTCGTCCCTGAGGGGGTTTGGGACTGCTTGTGAGAGGGCTGCGCTGCCCCGCGGGGGTTGCTGCATTTATCAGCTTTCCTCCTTTCCTGGGCTTCCAGTTTTCCTGGCTCACTTCCCACTTGTTAACATGCAGGCAGAGCCATAAAACCTTTTTTCTGGAGATCAAGGTTCCAAATGTGGTAAAATGCAGAATTTAGATATTCTCAGTACCTGTAGGTCTAGGTGATGGAAACTCATTAACTTGTGGTTTTCTAAAAAAAGGTGATCCCCTTCACAACTCTGCCAGTGAAGAAATTAAGAGGGAAGTCAGGATTGGGGTATGAAGGAATCAAAGAATTCACAGCACTTAGTCCTGGAACTAAACCCCTGGGCACTATACACAAATACATACAAATATTGAGATGATTCAGAATGATGTCCAAACCCACCAACAAAGGAGTCTCTTCAGCTTGCTTGCAGATCAGTTTTAAGACATTGTTTGATTTTAATTTTACCCTTTTTTGGTTTGTGTATCTCAGAGAAGCGGAAAGGTTTGTCTCCCTACTGGATCCACTCAGAGCCCAGTCCTGGAGGTAGCTTTGTAAGGAGTAATCTTACTTCGAAACCAGGTATGGTAACAGTTACAGAGCTGAATGATTAGAAAACTTACCTCAGATTGTGAATGTGAATCGTACTTCAGTCTGCATCTCTCTAAAACCTGCAGCGTCTGTTGGGTTTTTTTTAATGGTGTTGCTTTCTACGTGTGATCTTTCTACTTCCACAGCATAAACATGAACATCAGGAAATGCCTTTTCAATGTGAGAGTGACCGAGCACTGGCACAGGTTGCCTAGAGAGGTTGTGGAGTCTCCATCCTTGGGGATACTTGAAAGCTGTCTGGACATGGTCCTGGGCAACCGGCTCTAGGTGGCCCTGCTTGTGACCTCTGGAAGTCCCCACCAGCTCAACCATTATGTGATTTTGTGAAATAGTCAGGGGCCAAACCCCCACCTCCTAACCTACAGCTTAGCTTTCCTTATAGCTGGGCGTGGGAGCCCTTGGTTTGTCTCTTACTTCAGAAAAATTGCTGCATTTTACATTGAACATACTTAGTTGTTGCCTAACCTATACCTTGGTGGTTGGGAACTCTCCTGTGAGTGGAAAGATTGGGCAGGAATCATGTCCTGAGGCTGAGAAAATTAAATCTGGATTTTCAAGTCAGCCTCAAAGACTCCTTTAGTCATAGGGCTGCTGTAGAACAAATGGCACTACTTAGTGCTACAGTTCTAAGAACACAGTCACTTCCACTAATTTTTGTAGACTTGATCTGTAGATGAAGGCTGTTTCCAGATACAGTGCTTCAAAGATGAATGCCAGTACCTATTTCTGGATCATGGTCAGGCGTATAAACACTGAGCTGTTAAAGCTCTGTCGAGACTGAGGCATTTCTGGGTAGGTGCAGAAGTAGAATTTTACATGCCTGAAGTCTGAAGACCAAGTGTGCTGCTGACACATCTGTCAAAGTTAGCACAGCAAAGAGGAGTTCCAACTTTGAATTTTGATGCCTAAATTGTATTAAAACCTCAATTTGATACCCAAATCCTCATATAGATCTAGCCCAAAGTGGTATTTTGCACAGTCACTGGGAAGGCCTTAAGCCAGATTTTTGGTACCTTGCACTTGATGCAGTGAACCGCAATTTCAAACAAGAAAACACCTTAAAGGAGTGGTAAGCTAGATTAATCCACATTCATTCTGAGGAGGTTTAAAGCTCTTGTTGACCAAAAGGAGAGCTTAAAAGGTGCTCGGGAGTCTTGTTTCCCCACTGCCAAACATTACTTGGTGGATGTGCTAAACAGCTCTGATATACATGCTTGGAAGCACAGCCTAATTTTGTAATGGTGCACTCCTTAAGGAATAAATCTAATAAACCATGATTAAGAAAAACAAACAAGATGCTATTGACAAAAAATGAAGACGGATTTTTCCATTAGAAGCTGAAGTTTTATTACAGGATAACAGTACATAAAGCACATCTAAAATCGATGTGTTCAATGCACTTAATAAAGGTAATGTAATATTAAAGGTACAGTTTCTAAGTACAATATAACAACATTCATATTAGAATGAAAATTGGAGTATTTAAAAGACAACATTAAATCTCTTATTTTTACAGTCATATTTACAAAATGAATCAAAATACTTTTTTCGGGACTGAGTAAAATAACAAACTTGAATATAAGCAGGCTATCGTAAGAGTGAGTTGGAAAGATCCATGAAAGTGAAAAGTTAAGTGATTGGGTAAAGATCATTAGCAAAGGTTTAGTACAATGCCACTTTACTATTCCTCTTGATGGCTTACATTTTATTGTGGCTAGAAAAGGAATTTATACATACTGTACACATAACAGACAGCATATATTTACATGTACAGTATAATTGCATTTAAACTTGTGTGTATTTACAGAAATTTGAGTATATCACTCAACGAGGTTTTTGAAGTCTATGTGCTTAATCTTCAAACTGATGTATATTTGTAATCAGCATTTATTCTGGTCTGACGTTGAACATTTAGTAAACAGGGAGCATATATGTTAACCGAATGGTTTTGCATAAATATATCAAACTATTAAAATTAAAACAATAGGGGTAACGTGTTCCTAGCATTATGTATAGGTTTGTACATACAAATTTAAGAGCGAGTCCTCTTTTCTTTGAAAATATCAAAAGGTGACTTAAATCAACAAGGGAAAATAAAATTGTCATGGCTTATATTTAAATAAGATTGTAGCTTCAAGAGGTTTTTATAATTGTCCTGATAGTGTTTGCAATTAAACATTCCACTTATGAAAATATACCCATGGTGCAGTAAGGTTTGTATTTTTTTTTTTTAGGACAACAGTATGTTTGCTGTTTAAAAAAAATTATTTATATATATATATTCCTTGGATTGAGGGTATAAAAGCAGTGCATGGAAGCCAAGAATCATGGCTTTAAAATTCACTACCTTCTATTATCAAAAAGTGCAGTAAACAGAAACATTGTATTTAATAAATTGTTCAAAAATCTTTGCTAAAGATCTTATAAATTCAGTAATATTACAGAAAAATTCTAATAAATATTTAAAAGGTTAATTACCTCCTTAGTTAGATATTTGATATCCATCAGTTTTTAAGAATTCACATGAAAACAATATCTAGAGTGAAAGGAACAGGAGATAGGAATACTTTTAAGGGCACATGACTACGTAAATTAAGGTATACATGAAAAATAAAAACAAAACCCCCAGACCTGACAAAACATTGCAAATTCCACTTCTTAATTAACTTTAGTTGCTAATGGCTGTCCTTGGATATGTATGCATGGTTTATAAAGCACATCCAAGGACTGAATTTAGCCATGCATCTATCACGGAAGATTTACAGAAAATTCCTATTTACAGTAACTGGAGTTAAGCGTGTAGGCATGGCCTAGTAACATCCGCAGTTTGAGTGTGTACAGATCCTATTTAAAGTGAAGAGGGAGGAAGGCACCCAGCAGAATAACATCTATAAATATCAGATGCAACGACAGGATAGAACACTCCCGACAAGCCAAATAACTACCTCCCTTTCAGACAGACAGCATATTGTAATTACTTTAAACTGGCAGATCAGATGTTTTTCTTTTTTCTGATACAATACAGGCAGACTGTTTTAGTAACCGAAAGGATAACAAGCTGGACAGAACATTTTTAATAATGTTAATAATTAATAATGTTAATAACGTAGAAAAAAATTCTACATTTGATATCAAGTATCTGTACCGGTGAAGTAATTTTTTCCTTATTAAATATACTATAGAATAATTTATATAATGACACTATGCATTTAAAGAGAAAACCATGTCCCAAATCTTGTACTCTGATACAGGTACTTGTTGGGCATATGTTGGTGTGTATATATATATACACATATATATATATTTATATATAGTTATACTCAGTGAAATTAACAAGACCCAAAGGTGGTATTGTCTAGGAATAAAAGGGGTTTGTTTGCTTTTGTTCACAAAAGTAACTTATCTAGCACCACACATCAGAAAAACACAAAAATAGCACACTCTAGTTCTAAACAGCTATGTCTAAAATAGATTATATAGTAAAACAGATATTATACAGCATAATGTGGTATTTGATAAACAGATAAATATTTGCACTGTGTAGGCTGTTTATAGTATAACTTTATCTATACAGAATGAAAGCAAAAAGTTAACTGTATAGAGGTGAGCAGAACAACATTAAATATTATGACTCCAAAGCAGAGACAAAGTTAGAGTTGAAAGAATAGAGCAAGATAAAATGTTTACAGGCCATTACAAGTCCTTAAATTAGTAGTAAAATAAGGAATCAGTTGCTCAAGTTTAAGAAAGCAGTAAACAAGAGATTGCATTTACATGCAGATGTCTAAAACTTGTATTTCTTTTTAAATCTATGCACAAAAAGTCATTTGTTTTTATTGCTTGACATTCAGTTATGGCTAGAGTATTTTTAACCTTTTTTTTTTTTTTTTTTGTACTTTGGAAACAAGGATATTGTTAAAGGTGCCATAAAAATGGACAACATTGAAAACAGTTTGCAAATAAACCACCTAACACTGCAGTTCTTTATACATTTTAAAAAGCCTTGTCTGGGGTTTGTCATATGTTAAATATATTTAATCTGGGAAAATACATTGTAGCTTGAAGCCTCCCATTGGCCCAAACATCCAATACAAAAACACATCTCCAGAAAAGGAGCAGGCAGACAATACAGTTACATATAAAGAAGCAGCCAGTTAATGTCCTAATAGTTCAAATATTTACCACTGTTCTGTAACTTGTTTCTAAATCAACGTAGAAATGAGGAACATTTTGGATTTAGAAAGGTGTACAGTACGTATGCTTTTTTGTGAAATAAAATTCACTGTATTGCTTATGAATTCTCTGCATTAGGTGTAGATAGCGTTACAGATTGCAAGTTCCTGTAAAGTTTGTGCATCTACGTTAAGACTCTGTGGGGTAATTTAGGGTAGTGTTTCTCAAACTGAAAGTCACAACCATTTGAAAGTTGCCAAAGTGTTTAGATTGTTATCAAACCGCTATGTCAGGCAAACATAGCTTGGTTCTCTAGCGCAGAGCATATGGTTGTGCTGGCTGCAGATGAGTGCACTGGCCAGGGAACTTGTCCCGCTTACCGGATGCAGCTCAGTCTCTCCAGTGTGGAGGAGCTGGAAGAGCTGGCTGTTGGCTGCAAGCATTTGCAGTAGCCATGGAGTTACTAAGTACTAGCAGCAGTTCAGTTCCTTTAGCTAGGAAATGCTGCCAGTACTTACAGCTGGTTTGTACTCCCTGCCCCAGAAAAAGTTAATTCCAACACAGAGAGCCCTATGATGAAATACAGCCCAGAGGGATTGTACTTCCAGAAAGCTTGAGAAACACTGATTTATAGGAAAACAAGTATACAAAGGACATATTAACACTGAAGACGTGCAGATGTTAACAAAAAGCTGTGACGTCACACATCAGGTTGAACAACGTGATTGTGAAGTTCAGCCTGAAGAAGTAATGAGATTGTGAGGGAAGACATACAAGTTAATATTGTGGCAGAAGAAATGAACCTATGAGTATTGATCTGAAGCCTTTATCATGTTTTGTTTCTTATTTGGATAGCCTACTTATTGCTATAAAGTTATTGCTATATTCTACCAATGATAAAGGCAAAAAAAAAAAAATTGAACAGCAACATTACATATGAAAAAGGTAGAATACAGCTTTTATTTTGATGTTAAAATTCTATTTAGTACCTGAATAAAGTTCCAAAGATAGACTGTCTATTATCCTAAATGTTACGTATTTTTCCTCTCAAGTACGGTGACTTAGCATTATTTAGCAATTATCACAGTACTAGGATTAAAGCACATACTGCAATGATTTTTAAATAAATAGTCATTTAAATTTTAAAACTTCTTTTTGTTGTTGTATTTGGTATCCATATGCATTTGCCCTCATTTCCACCAAATGATTTACTGACAGGAATATTTAAGCATAAAGAAAATAGGAGGCTAATAATCAAATATATTAATGGATGAAACTTTTAAAGTAATAAATATTAGTATTAATAACAAAAAATAATTCTAAGAGTTATATTTCTCCAGGTAAGGAAAATAAAGATGTTTCTTCTGTGCAGTCTGAATCAGCTCACAAAGGTAGAATTTAATACACTGAATACTCAAGAGAAAATTGCTTATTATTTTTGGATATTGGATAGTAAATGCTGTTTCTGACATTTATATTAATAAGTTTGTCTACACTGGGGAGTTTAGGCATGTGTGGAGAAAAAAAATACACATTGTTTGCATGCACAGCTTATACTGTGCACCCTGATTTGTTCATCAGGTATGGACTAGGAAATGTCTATGCCAATCCAAAAAAAGATATTGTAAGGTTTGGATCACCCCACCACATAGTTAAAACATCTTATAGTTTGTACATTTTAACAGTACGTTTAATTGATATGCACTTATGTAAAGCATAGGTTCTATTGTGAATCAGCAACAGGAATTTTCTTCTACTTAAGATGACAGAACACAAACTGATCAAGGGGTCATACTTGCTAAGTAGTTGCCTGCCTTGGAAGGCCATTCCAAGCTAAACTTGACCGTCAGCTTGTAAAACCATAAGAAAGGTTTCCCTGTTTATTAAGCAACCTAAAGCAAACAACTGGAAGCCATAAGCCCAGTGGAAAAAACCCTCAATAGTCTAAGATACTGGAGAACTGATGCTTTTTGCAAGAAGACAGACATGTTTGATGGAGAAACTCACTCTCTTCCCAGTCTATCCAAAGCCTTGAAATCTTGCTCATTTTTTTTGGTAGTTGCTTATTTACTTTTCTAGTTGCATTTGCAAAAGAATGTGAAGCAAATAAAGAAGGCTAATTGGGACAGGCTTCCAGCATCCTACAGTTTGGCACTTGGGAGACTGTCTAGACGTTGCTGGGTTTTGGTGCCATTGTAATCACTTAGAATTGCTGTAGTTGATGTACTAGATATGAAAATGTCTTCAGCCTCAGTCAGGTTTTTTGCTTTACCATGAAGCATATGCAAAAAATGACAGACAACGTCTGAATTGTTGTGCTTGTATTCCTGTAGATCTGTGGTCCTTTTATGTGACGTCATTGCTGAAACCTAATCGTTATCTTTTCATTCTTACTGTGCTATGATAAACTGATTTGTTTTCTTTGACAATAATTTAAATACTGAAAATCCATTTTCTGTTGCAAAACACTGAAATTCCGCTGGAAAAATAGTCCTATCAGGATAAAATTGTCCAGAGGGTATTGAAATTAATCTCATTAATTTATTTAATAGGTCAGCATTAATTTATTTTCTAAAGTAGAATTGCAAAACCTTTGCACTGTTTGGTGTACTTTTGTTTTAAACAAAATAGACCAAAGAGCTGCTATACTGCAAAACCGAGCAAGAGAATGAGGCACACATAGAGCATTTAGTTAAAAAAAAATCCAGTTCTCTTGTGCCTGGAGGGGAGGGGGAAAGGAAGAAATACTAGCATAATTTTTAAAAAGTAATTTGTTCCACCAGTAGTACTGGCCACCCTGTTGAAGAGTTTTAGAAGATCCCTGAGCACATTAGTTTCTGACTTTTAAACCTAGCCCCAAAATGCTTGGGCTTCTGTTGTTGATAACGAGATGGATTGTCATTCACAGTTAAGTCAATCATAAGGTGCTTATCTATTTACCCTTTTTTTCACCAATCAGCACAAAGAACTGTCAGAAAATAACTTTTATTTTTCTTTTTTAAATAATAAAAGGGCACAAAATTTAAACAATCAATGTTTTGTGACAGTGGTTTAGGATTATTATCTGGCTGCCCCTCAACAACAGACAAGTGATTCAATCGACATTCCTTAGCAAAAAAAAAAAAAAAAAAAGGAAAAAAAAAAAAAAAAGGCAAAAAAAAAAAAAAAATCCTGTACAAATATGTATTTTTCCCTGAGGGATCAAGGTTACACCCGCAAGTGCTCTATGTACATATTGCACTGTAGAGGAATGAAGAACATGTGCAAAAAAAGCAACAATGATTGAAGCTTACTAATCAAACCTTTTAATCATGACTGCTATGTCATCTTGCATTTTGGAATGTCGGAACACAGCTATTCCTTTAATCTAAAATGTAAAAAAAAAAAAAACCCAAAAACAACACAACAAAAAGAAAGAAAAAGAAAAACACACCTCTACTATGGCACATTCAATGAAATAAAAAGTTTTCCAAAGACAAATAGACAAATTCCATCAAGAAAATAATACAAAGTTCGTTCGTTTGTTTTTTTTTTGTTTTTTAGAAAAATTACATTACTTTCTTTCATTGTTTCACATTACAAAATCTTTTTTTTTTTAATGTTTACACAAATCACATTTTATTGCAGGAATATTTCAAGTGCCATCAAACATTTATAGAAGGGTTAAAAAAATAGAAGTCTCTCTAAAGTGGTCCAGACAAGGCTTTGTATAGAATAAATCTTTTTTTCCACCTTCTATTTTTGACTTAAGTATTTTGAATACATTTTCTTTATTCCATTGACACTTAACAGCCTAGAAGCAGCCATTCACACGTACTCACGCATATATTCATGTGTGCACACAAATGTACTCTCTCACACACACAGGTGCACATACACACACAGATATCTTGGTATCCACACTAAGATAGATAAGCTTTAATAAAGAACAACCAAACTTAAAAACAGCCTCCCTTTTCACCTAATCCTGTAGTTTTTAAGATGTCAAACAATGCTGGAGATGTTGAAGTCTATTAGGGTGGTTCAAATGACAGATAGTATCCCTTTCCTAGAAAGCCAGAAAACATCTCTGTGGATAGATGTAACACCCAATGAAAATAAATCTCTTTGCAGACTTTAAGGAACAGGTCATTCCAACCCAATATATTATTCGTTTATCTTCAGCTATGTTTTTGTTGGTAGTGAACTGCGCAGATTATGAAAATACTCATGTGAATATCCATTGACCCCAAATATGTTTTTTAACTGAATATTTGGTTGATCCTCTGATACCAGGCCATAGTTCCAGAGGTTCTGCAGAGTGCGTTTCCTCTGCTGCGTTGGGTTCTTACATGGCCACTGCCCTGACCTTATTCTGTGTCCCCTTTCATAAAAGCCTCCTTGGCAACAGAAGTCTTATCAGTGCATCTGCCATGCTGTATCCCTTTTTTTCCCCTGTCTACGAAGTGCCAAACAAAAATAATATTCTCTAACCGTGATCAGGAGAGCAGAGTTACTTGGGGTATATGCGCACAGCCCAATTTAACAAGGTACCAGTACACAGGAGCTCCCATGGACAAAAATGACAGGACTATCTGGCCTGGAAGATCACGTCACAAGCTGTTTTCAGATGCAAAGGGCTTTCAGCTAAGGCCCTATCTGGCACCTTTCTATGGTTATGTATTTTATTAGTAAATGCTCCAAAAGTCTGTGTTGTCAATGACTTATGGGTGTAAAGATGCTGAACTAGATACCAAAGAAAACCATTAGACCCTAGACTGGACCCTGGTAAAGTACCAGTATTCATCAGGAAAAGGTCAGAAAAGGACGTGACTGAAAGTTAATCCCCAAATATTTTGCCTGGTAGTCTACTTATTGTCAGAAGTAGGAGTTGTATCTCGCTCTAAAAAATGCAGATCTTACTTCATTATTCATTAGTTGACACTGAAATTAAGTTTAGTTGATCTTTACAGGACTAGCACCTAAGGCTGGTCACATTCAGAAAACATTTGTTAGTTAAAAGGATTGCTTTAAAAATAGGAACACACATTAGAATGAAAGTACCATATCATGCCAGTTACTCCAATAAAGTAAACAATGATTCTAGGAAAAGTGTTTCAGTGGGATTGGAGAGAGCATGTGCTGGGCTGTGAGATGCCTCTTTGGGAGCAGGTAGGATGGAGCAGTAAAGGGACGGCTCTATGGACCTTTTCCAAAAGCCCTCTCATGCCTCCATGCCAGTGCTCACAGAGGTGCAGGTGTCCCCCTCCTGCACTGCAGGGACATACTGCTTTGAAGGGGAAACATACGATGCTCATGTCTCCCTCCTTTCCAACCACAAAGATGAGTGACAGCTGTAAGCTCCCCTGATGTGGCAGATGATAAAATTTTTAATACATTTTAATACAATTTGGCCCCAAAGGAAACATGTTTAAATCATAGAATAAAACTCTGTTTTGCTTATAATAACCCACTGACCTATTTCTCCTTTTTTAAAATAGTTAGGCTTCATTGTGCTTCTGTTAACTTCTGTTCCATCTTAACAACTATAATGTACGTAAGAGACTGTTTATCCTTGGAAATTAAAACAGTGGAGCACATTCTGTCTCATTCCTGTTTCTTTTTTTAAAGTTCCTGGCTTTTACATACTTCTTCAGAAACTTCATTTGTGTAGACCTACAAGGCATCCAGTTCTACATCCTCATCTAATTGAAACCAGTTACACACCTCTGGCTCAAACAGCCACAGTTGTGATACCGTTTATTGTGAATCTGTTTCCTTCAGAACTAGGTTTACTTGCCAAATTTGCTCAGAGACAGTATTCTTCCTAAAGGGAATGGTAATGAGTAATAATAAAGACTGCAAGATTGGGCTTATTGGTTGGTTATGCAATATGGGAATCACAGTTTCAGAATTACAGAATGCAGATTTATGGTATTAATGATTTCTAGGCATTATACAGAATACAAAACAATGCTTTCTAGCAACAGTGTGCCTTTACTGTGTTAGGCTGTCCTCATCTGATAAACTTTAAAGTGCATCTTCTTAAATAAGGAGAGCAATGGACTTCTCTGTTCAGCTATGTGAAATTGAACTACTGGATGCTGGAAGAACATGGGTCAGTGTCTCATCTCACTAAAGTCAAAGACAAACCTCCTATGGATTTTGATAGACTAGGGTTTGGACTTTGAAGGCATTGTTTACGATATGGAGTACAAAAGTGTGTAATATTATGTATAAAAATTACTTTTCCACAGACGTATCATTCACACATACTTTTACTGTAGATACAGACTTGAGTAAATACCTTCAAACCTGGATTTATGGTGGGCAGAATTACACTTTATTTAATAGCCTGATTTTCAAGGATGCTGTGTTACTCATGTGTAAATGATTTGTAATTGCTTAGTTTTAACTTTGACCACAGAAACTCAGCACCTCTGAAAATGAGGGTTTTGACTTGTGCACCTAAATCTGAATTTAGGTATGTAATTTTAAACATCCAGGTTTGAAACATTTGAAAGTAAAAGTACCTTTGAAATTAACAGCTTAAAAGCTGATTTGAATTTAGAAAATTGTCATTATTTTCAACTCCTTAAAAAAAAAATCTGTGTAACCATTTCAGGATATGACCAGCCTCTCTTTAAAAGTAACATGGAAAACAGCAGCATAAATACCTCCCAATGTACCAGTACCTGCCAAACCTTTTTCAGTTAAACTTGAATTTCTGGTGCACATGCAACACAACAATGAACACGCTAGCATTTAATTTAAAGAAAAAGGTGCAAAATGAAAGTGCCTTATCAATTCAACAAGAAAAGCTATACCAGTAACTACATTTTATATTAATTAAAACAATATATAAACAATATCTCTTTTGCTATATATAGTCTTCATGCCCATTTACCCTGTAATATATTATAATGCTATTGTTGCTATTGCTATGGACCCTTTTCATGCCGTTCTGTCTACTGGCAAACAGTGGTAGGTGAGAAAAATCGTCCTTCATGAAACAATGAGCAAGTTGTGCAAACTGATGCTGAAATCTCTGCAATGCACACCAGTCGCTGATTACTAGGTGGACTCTGTTCTGATCAACAAATTGATTGTTCTGTCAAAAGTCTGGGCAGTGAACTACAAGAGAAAACAACCTTCTGACATTAGTACCCTCAGTCTGTGTAAACAGAGGTCAAGGATTGAGAAGTTGAGACAGAAAAAGGGTCCATATCTGTAGGCATAATGGAAATCATATGCATGAGAAAAACAAGTTCAACTTTGTTTCATTGTTTCCCATCCTTCGCCTGACCCCGACCGCCAAGAGATGTGCAGTGTGTTGGCTCCCTAGGTCTGTGCAGGGCCATATAAAGTGTCTTGGTTTTCTTTCTTTTTTTTTTTTCTTTTTTTTTTTTTTTTTCTTTTCCTTTCTTTTGTTTTAATGTTTGTACTTCGAACATTCTAGAAGTGCTTAGGTGATACATTTACCCATCAATTTGCATCGCTGGCTCAAATTCTGAAGTGAACAACTCCTTGTAAAGTGGAGGAAAATGAAGTCGTACAATGTCTGGGTATATTGCTTTAAATGCCATAAGCTTTTCTGTATGTCGTCCACACAGTGCTCTTAAAGTAGACACTTTGCATATTAACTGTAAAAAAAATGAACAGAAGTCATATAGTTATATATGGAACCAGGCCTTCCCGGTCTTGCTTGTAGGATGAAAGCTCTCCCAAACACTTTGAGATAACTTCAATAGTTTACCTGAACAATGACATTTCAGATGCATAGTCTTGGATGCTTGTTATGTTAGATCAAAAAAAAAAAATTAAAAAAAGAGGAAGCCACTAAAAAGATATGCAAGTAATGGATTAATGCTATTTGTGAAATAATATTTTCTTTAAGTTCCTAGGAAAATGTATGATTAGGTTTCCTCACTTGCCTACCAAGCACTGGATTGATAGAGAAGTATTTCATGGCTGGACCTTCATTCACGCAACTTAGTCATTCTCTTGGAAGAAGGCAGTCCTGACTACTTTTACACCTACTGTGAATAATATGGAGGGAACTGGCAATGCAATAGGTTAGGCTTTTTTAATTTATGGCAAACAAAGTGAAAAGGAACAGACCAAAAGAATCTGTACTTCAAAAATATCACTGGGGTACTCCCTGAACTTACTGAGTAAATTATTTTTCAATCAAATCAAAGCACATGGAAGAACGTTTCTTCCAACAAAGGTATCCAAAGTATACACTGGGAAAAGAATTATATGAGCTAGGATTTGAAATGAAGCCAATCCGCAACGCCTGGGCTGGACCATCCTGCTTCTGTTGCAATTAATTCTGTGGTGTGAAACTAAGCATAGGCTTCCTGGCTGTGTAGAGTTGTAAAGGGAGCTACCTCTGTAAGGAAGTGTCTATCCTTCCCCAGTTCTTCAGGTTTATTTTTTTTTTAACATCACGCCACTTTTCCATTTTTGAAAAATTAAGTGAAGATACTGTAGATTAGCACAATAGCATGTACTATCTCTTTTCTCTTCCCTATGCATCAATGTGTGGAAGAACAGCTGAGAAAAAGGCTGTGTGGGGAACTTCTCATGGAAGACTGAAAACCAAAGTTAGTTGGTGTATTGCACGTTCTAACAACTTAATTGTCACGCAGGCAGAGATTTCATAAGGATTGAGACACGCATGTTGTAGAACTGAAGTAGTAGTCTCTGTTGCAGAAATGTGTAGGAGAAATAGGATAAACCCCTTCAATGCTTTTCATGAAGTTCAACATTAAAATACTTCTTTTCACACTGTTATCAACTATGTTCCCTAGTGCATCATCATTTCACCTCTTCTCATTTTTAGTAGTTTCAGCTAAGCACCTTGATTTTGAACAAAGAATTCTGAGTTTATAAATAACAACTGCATAAAAGCTTTTACACCATCATTAGGATACGGTTTATAAGAGAGCGTAGTTTCACAGTGACACAACACATTATGAGTCTTACCTTTGTTAGAATTCCATCTTCTCGGTGGTTCTTCTGTAGGACATGCTGAAGTGCTAGCTGGATCTTCTGTTGGAGTTTTTCAATTTTGACTTTCTCCTGAAGCCATGAGCGATCTAAATATAAATGGAGTTAACACCTCTAGTACTGCACACTTCAGTCACAGTGCACCAGGAAGTACTAAGTCTGTTACAGATTCATCTTTCTTTGCAACCTTCCTTCCTTCCTTCCGCTTCTTAGATACTCTTATACAGAAAATGAGTTTCAAAATTAATAGGGTTTGGAGTATATTTATTACATGCATTTAAAATTACTTTTATAAAGCCCTTCATTAGAAGAATGCAGCATATTTGAGTAAGATTTATTAATCATTTGCTAACAAGGTCTGTAAAATGCAGGGTATGTACAAAACGAAGCTACTTTTTAGTGGGAAATGAATAGATCACGCAATGAACAAGTAGTTGGAGTGGATCTTCTTGCTCAGATCTACAGTGACATACAGAAAAATCAGAAGCAAATATTCAGCTATTTAAAAAAAAAGCTCCTACACGTCCTAGCAGAAATGTAGTATTACCTGCTATATCCTGTGTGTGGCAGAACTGTGGGATTCTGTGGCTTACGTACTGAGACACAGGCCTAACATACTTCCGATCCGGCAAACAGCACAACAACATGTTTAGGATAGTCTCAGCAAACCCAGTGTTGCTAACAGACTTTTCCACCACCACTCCCAAGTCTGCTATGTTGCAGTCTAAAACCAGAGCGTTTATTTCCTTAGGTGTTATGCCAGACACACGTTGACTGACGTTGTGCGCTGGTATCTTGTTTCACCTGACCTAATAAGCCTTCCCAGAACCCGGAGTACTGTGCGTATCTACTTGAGATTATTATCTTATTTTAGTTACGGGTATGGTAGACCCAGGCTGACTCCTGGGGTGACTTATATGTCTAGCACCATAATTCTCGGTGTACCCTGTTTCACAATGGGGACGGATACCTGAGCTACCTCGGTACCTTTGTACCACACTACAGTGACAACCCTGCTTAACGGACCCAAGGTGACACTGGATGCATTCTGTCATGCGCTTGAGATAATTCTGTTACAGCTGCAAGCTCCCATACATTGAAAGCTGACTATATAAATTCAGTGGCTACCTTCTGCCTGTCTCACCTAGATTGACCCAGGGGTCTCACCAACATGCATTTAAGCTTTTGCAAAGAGGCTGAGTACTGAACGCGGTGAAAATTTGGAAAACAAGGTCTTAAATTAGAATTTCCAACTACACAAATTTATTCCTAAATTCATAGCTTTAATGTGTTTATTAAAATTAAAACATTTTGGTCAAGAAGGAGACACTGAAAAAGATTATGATGTTTCACCCTAATAGCCTTAGCATTATCATTAAAAACTTCACAATAAAAATGACCTCTACCAAATAAACCTAGAGCAAATCTTTATCTCTTACCTGCCGACATTAAAACAAACGCAGAAAACAAAGCTATCTCATCTTCTGTCAGGTGCATAGAACATAAACTTTTTCCAAATTCAAACACAAAACTAATGAAGTCTTCACAACCTGCCAAAAAGAAGGTACAGCTCATGTCACATTGTTTAAAACTGCTTCAGAGCTACAGAGTTGTTGATTTATTCTGATGGAGGTGAAAAATGGATGTAAAATACTTCACAGGTGAACGGTCTTCTTAATAACTGTGGAGTGATGGTAGTGGATCTCACTCGTGCTTGAGCTTACTACCCCATTCCCATGAGTCCCCAGCTCCCACACCCTGGCAGCCAGTATTTTAGAAGGTTTTGCACACTGTATCTTTTCCACATTTGGTTCTTTTGGGATAAATATGGATAAAACCCAAGCCATTTTCAAGCTCAAAATTGGTTTAGCTTTGTTTCTGTTCTGAATGGAACTTTCTCATGTCACTGTGGACTGGAGATTTGAAATGTGTACTTGGAATGTGCTGATTTTAAGACTATTGAGCACACAGAGGAGGGAGGGGGGAGAGGCATACAAGGTACATGCAGGAGCAAAAGGAGAAGCTGAGGTCTGAAAGCTTTTCATGCAGAAAAGGAACTCTGTCTCCTTTCATCCATTCTCTTGCTCACACAGGTGTAAGTCAGGTTACTACTGCTGTTACACATGCTGTTACACAGTTCGCCAAAGCCCTGCTTTGAAGGGGATTGCAACCTGATGGAAGAGGGCTTTCCTCTGCAGATTGCAGCCCCAACCCAGCCTAAACTTCTGGATGTAGTTGGTAACATGAAAGTTATGTTTCATTGGAACCCACATCCGCTACTGCATATTCTGAATCATTTGCACTCAGACCTTGGACCTTGAAGTGTTTCAGAAAGGCAAAGAATACTGCGGTAATTGCACAGCATTCCCCACTGCCGTATTTTCACTGCCCTCCAAAACAGCTTACATCCCAAATCTATACCCAGGAAATGCATCCTTTTAAAATTAGCAAAAAAAAGAGAGGGAAAAAATTTCAAAATGATAAACTGTGGTTTAATGAAAAAAAGATTTACAGTATTTTACCTGTAAATAACTGGACTTTGCATAGCACAAAACCCTACTAACATCATCAAAGCAGTAATGTCAGTATATCCGAAATTAGCTTAAAACCTGCTGCCTTTTCCAACAAGTCACATAAAATGTTACACTCGATGTGAAATCTCAGCTTCTGTTCTTAACAAGTGTGTCCAAACTGCTCTACCCTGACCTAAGTGTTGAATTTCAACACCAACAGTCCTTTACTGCACGGAGTTAATCTGTTTTAACTGCTGAAATCAGCTTGGTCTCAAACAGAGCCAGCTTGACTGCTTATAAAGGAAGCAGTTTGAGCTTTGGGACTCTTGTATTTGAATATTATAGCCTGATTTTTTTAAAGCAGCTGTCCCCTTGCTTTTCCACCTTATTACTTTTATTCTGGTTTTTTTTTTTTTAGAGATACAACACTTGACATTTCCTTACCTAAGGACTTGAAAACCTCTGGGCTAGCGTACTTGCCATCAAAGTAGACTGTGTTGTTCTGGGAGTCAAAGGCACGGCACATTCTGATGAACACAACCTCTAAAGACCCTAAAACAGAAACAATGTATGTTTGACTATTTAAGTAGAGACTTCAGTTGCAAAGAGCAAGTGAGAATTTAAAAATTTCCTATGCTCTGCGTTCAGTATCAATTGAGCAGGGTAGTAAGTTTCTGTGGTGCAGCAGAGCATAGTTTGATTTGATAGTAGAATTAAAAGAATTTCCATACACCCCTTCAGAAGTTTTTGCTAAAGCAACTAATTAATGCTAATAAACTATATAATTTTTTATTAGAGTAATGAAGTCTCTGAAGTCAAAGTAGCTCATTTAGATTTATGTTCACAAGGCTTTATCAACTTTGTCTGGTATTTGTAAACTGCATTACTTCTACAACATGGTGCATAGAACAATCTGGATTTTTACCTTGAAATTTGTTATTCACTGTTAGTAAGCCAAAATAAAGAAATCAAATCTGACTTTTCTTTACACACTCACTGCTCCTTTTGTTCATAATGAACATTCCACATAGATAGACCCAAACTCATTCTATCCAGAGTAAGAAGGCATAGTACTTCAAACAAAGACACAATTTGTAAGGTTTCTTCCCTGTATTATTTTAAATTATCATTGTACAACATATATATATGTATACAATCACTGTATACATGTAACACCTTCCTCAGTCAAAACTACTAGAAGCAGACCTTAAAACTAACCCACATACCTGCTTTTAAAAGCACAATTTGATCGTTTTGACACAGTTCCATAAAGCCATCGATGCGTTTGGCAAATTCCACTACATACTGTATAGCTTCTGTTATTTTGACTGCGCATAACTGCCACATTACCTCCCTTTGCTGTTTGAGAGAGAAGAAAAATTGAAAAAATTACTAACCAAGGTTTGGAGAGCCCATTTTCATAAAGTAAAACCAAGCTGGAAACAAAAAAAAGCTCAGTCAATTCTCTCCAGCACTCCTGGCTACATTCTGCTTGTAAGACAAGGGGAATTAATCTCAAAGCCAAAGCCTCACATGGATGAGTGACAACACAAACATGTAAGACTTCTTCAGTGATGTAAGAAGAGATCCAGGTTGGCATATTTTTACTTCAAAAGACAAAAATGTCAGCGTATAGTGATTCTAGTCATTTCAGTGGGAATTTTATTCACTGCATCAAAAGATAGACTAGCAGCACATAATGACATTTTTACTTTCAACTTCTGTATTTTGTACTGAATGTAAATTATCTAACTAGGTGGTCTTCATAAAGATACATACAAAGATATACATATCTGAAGATCATCTTGTTAACATAAAGAAGGCATGCAAGTAGTCATTTTTTCATATTTTGATAATTCTTCAGAATGAAATTACCTAATGAGTAGAAAAAAATATATTCTTAGACGTTAAGTATTTTTTGGTGGAAATGAGAAGTATGTTCAGAGAACAGTGTGCTTCCCAAGACAGTTTTCCAAAAGTAGCCATTTGGTAGTAGTTTGTGGATGGAAGACACATTAGAAATAGAAACATCAATTCAATCTTACTACACCCACAGGCGGTATGGTAGCCCTGTGCTGCTATTCTGTAGGTAAAACTGAAACACTGACAATTGTGGAATGAATCAGAATTATAATTAGGCATTGAAGGCTGGAAATCTGACAGAGTTCTGTGTTTATAAGCTCAAAACAAAATACACTAGGTAAAATTACAGAACTTGGTGGCTTCATCTTTTGTTGTTGATCCAGGAGATTACAAATTAAGAAATGAAAATAACATGCCATTTAGGATTGAAAAAAATTGTCTGGTTTTGTATCCTTGTTTATCACTCCTAGACAGATTTTAGGAGTATGGCTAATTTTCCTGTACCTGTAAAAATCACAAATGCAAAGGATATCCTAACCATCTTGCTGCTTTTGATTCTAGTATATTATTTCTTTGAAAACACACAAAAATATACATTCCTGAGAGTAAACAGAAAGCAGTGAAAAAGTGAATTTTGCAGTGTGTTATGGAAATACCATGCTTTAAAAAAAAAAAAAAAAAAAAAGCATGCCATAGTTTGGCATGTCTTTGTACCTTGTTCTGATAGTTCTCAATTTCTTCCTGCAGAAAAGTCTGCCATGTTATCTGCTGTAACTCCTCTCTCAAGTACTGGCAAGTTTCCATGTGTGACTTGGAAATATTCTGTGCAAGATGTTCTAAAAGAAAGACCAGAAAGTGACACACATTAAAAATGCAAAGCCATACCTTCAGACATGAGAAAGCTAACATATATTCCAGTTGCAATGGGATGGGGGGGGGAGGCAGGGAGAGGGTTAGCTGTTAGAAGAAAATGCTTTCATTTCAGATCTCTTGGATTTTGCGTTATGCAAATAAATACATTTAATGCAAACCGCTAACCGACTGGAGGAAAACAAAGCAGAAGCCCGATTTCAGCTCCACCACTGGCCCAGCTCCTCCAGGGCCTGGCGCACCCGTTAGAGGGCACTCTGAGCACACTCACGCACCCGCTCGCCCTCTCGCAGAGCGGCTCTGAGATTGTCACACAGGAACACCAAGCAGAGTCCTTCCACTACGTCCTAAGGTGTTTCGGTGAACTTGAGTTTGTTTTGCATAAATAAACTTCTGTTGGGGACAAAATGATTTCTCACACAGCAGCGGCTGCGAAAGAAAGCTTGCAAGAGCAAAAAGCTTGCAAAATAAGGCAAACTTGGTGTAACCTGGGAGCATTCAAACCACTGCAAATTCAGTAAGCAGCCTTGCTGCCTTTAGTCAGATAAAGTCAGCTTTGAAGCCTGGGCTCAGAATTATGCTATTACGTAGAGCCATAGAAGAATATTTGAATAAGCGAGGTGATGCACCCCTCAAGTTAGGGTACAGGAATCTCTGAGGGGACACAGCTTTGCTGAATGCAGCATACTATGTATCATGTATAGGGAATATAACAGCAGTAGATCTTCAAAAGCTAAATTCATTTGTGTTTTATACAACAGAAGCTTTCTAATAAATACAGATAGTTACCACCTGTCTAGTGTTCTGTCAAGCAGGACACTGTCACATGAGGCTGCCTGTGAAGGCTTTTTCTTTTCTACTCTCCTATCATTAAAAAAATATCAGGAAAATACACTTATTAGAGAATCTAGATGTAACACACTAAAGACTCAAGGGTTTTTCTCCTCAGCTTTAGAGTAGTCAGTTAACTGCACACAATTTAAAATTTCCATACATTTTAATTCCAAATAAACTATTTTCTGCTGCTATATTTGGTTAAAAGACCCATAAGGCAGATTTATACTTATTAATAACACTTGATTCCATAAACCTCTAGGAACACCTTCAAAAGCATGAATAGCATTTAGACATCTGAATTCCACTTCTACTTTGTTACGGTCTTTTCTACCCTGACTCTTCACACGCGTCTGTGCTCCTATTTTAGCACGTGACAAGTAGAGGTCTGGTGACTTGTCTCACACAATTCTGCAGTCAGTGCTTTTGCAGGTTAGGCCACGGAAAAGGAAGGCTTCAAATGATCAAGAACAGGGGGAGTATTCCAGGGGACTTGAGCACTAGGCCTTCTGTGAAACTTGCTTTGTTTGATAACGTCCAAACTCAACTCTTTACAAATAGAACTGCTGGACCAATCAGTCTGGTTAGTATCATACGTACTGCATTAATAGTTAGATGTTAGATACTACCTGAAAAGTCTGTAGCATACAGCTGAGGTAAAATCAGATTGTATGTGCTATTGTTTATACTTTGGTTGTCACATAGCTTTCACGTGTTTCAGAGCAATTTTTTTTTTTCTTACAAGTGTGTACTTCAGGGATTTGCTCTCACTAGTAGCAAATAACAGCATTATACCTATGCCCTTCCAGGACACAGGAGGTGAAATATTACCGTGTTATTCACAAATCTAGGCCTGAGTTCTGGGCTGTGTTTCAGCACACACCTAAATACTTTCATTGAACAGCCACACCTTTCTAAATTGAAACCTCAGTCTGGAAGACAAACATTCTTCAAACATTGTTTGGTAATGTCAATGCTGGGTACCCAAATCATGCTCTGTAGGGTTTAAATGCAAGCACTGTGTAAATAAAGGTAAGCAACAGGACAAACTTATTTTAGGCCACTGTTCTAAACGCAACAACTGGCCTAGGAAGGAAAAGCTCTCTCTTTTTTCTGGGGGTTTAACGTAGATCTTTTAGTAACTCCCACGAGAATATTAACAACCATTTGATTGAAACAGAGCTGGTAGCATAGCCTTTATCTTAATTTTTTCTTTTTTTTACTTATCTGTAACTGAAGTTACTTGAACTCAAGCCAGACATAATATTTTGGCTATCACAACAAATTATATTGTGGAGAACTGCATTCTGCAACATAAGGACATGAAAAAGTAAGCCTTCTTGTCGCTTCCTCTCTGCAAAATTTCTCAAAAGAACATAAACTAAAACCCAGTAAAATTTCATATCATATAATTGCCTCTAATTAAAAGAAGTTAGCAAAAAGAGAAAAATTTAACTTGGAATACCTGATTTTTCAAACTATTTTTAGGTTTTCCTAATGGAATAATTGGCAAAAATGTTGCTTAAGTAAGGAAAATCACTGTTTTAACCGCTTGACTGCTTATATAAAAGTAATAGAATCTTAAAGCCACTTCTCTAATGTCCTGTTTGGTTTGCTTACAACCAGTTCACACAGCATGCTCTACCTTGAGTCTCAGATGTTGACAAGTCATAGTTGTGGAACTCAGCCCTAGTGTAATCGTTCAGAGAAGAGTTTAAAATAAAACATGCTAATTAATGTGCTTGTTAGAAAGTTCTTAGGGTAATTATCAAAATTTGCTACATTAAAAAATTTTTTGAAGTATCTGGGGCCAGATTCTCTTCAATCAGTGACAAGAACTGCCCTCAGATTATAGACTGGTACTTTGAGTTCACATTTCCCAGGTACAGGTAAAGAGCAGAAGAAAATAAGCCTCATCACTTTTTGTTAGAAAATGAGAGTATTGAGGTAATGAAAAAGAAAGGAAAAGGTTCAAACATAATCTGCAAATAAAGTAATACTCTGCTCAGCACTAAAGATTAGCTTTTTAATCAGGGTTCAGAGGGTTCTATTACATGGACTGAAAAGAAAAGCAACACTAGTAGAGCTGATCACCCACCAGCTCCTGGGATGTTTAGTCCAGTTCTGTTAAGGTGTTCACCATGTACCCCGATTAGGATATTGTGTGCTTTACAGAAGAATGCCCATCCATGCTCACAGCTGTACTGAAGCAGCATTCTTGCTATCACCTGGCTAAACGTGTCACTTTAATCCAAAGGGTACTATTAAGACAATTACAATGGAAGCTTTTCTCTCTCATTACCTAATTCTGCCATGGACACAGTTGGAGAGGTCTCCCCATTTGTAAAAGAACAATAAGGGAAGAAGCCCGATGCTGGTGTGTAGTCACATATTGGTTCTGGTTTGATTCCATTAATATCAAGACCCGACTGATCTGGAGAAGGCTGTATGTCTAAGTAGAAGCTGCTAACTGCAGAGTCTGCTTTGCTACCTTCAGGGGTATGCCCATCAATGTAATTACTGAGGTCATCGTGTAGCTCTGTTAACCCATTGGTGGTGATATTGTATGTTGGTGTTAGTGGTTCTGCCTCTCCTGGTTGCTGCTGATGATCTCGCTGCTGCTGCTGCATTCGATGTTTCTGTACCTCCGCATACAGGCTGTCCCTCTGCTTTTTTGACATTCGACCAAACTTTACAGCTGAAAAACAGACACACAATATATTGCATTTCTACAAATCCACTACTGCATTTTAATTGTCTTGAGTCTTTAAATACTACACAGGAGGACACGGTATAAAAGGCAAATCAGCAGGATGGGCAGACCTAAGAATCACTTCTGTCAGTTACAGCTAACATAGCTGCAGCAGCTACTCTTTAAAAGACTGATTAAACATGCTACTTAAACGGACCATTAGAAGTCATTGTTTTGGCTTAATTCATTAACTTTCCATTTCTATGTCAAAGAAATTTTCTCTTATGTGTCCACCGAAGTTGACAGATACATCTCTTCAGCATTCAAATCCTACCTAGAGAAGTAGAAGCTAAACCAGAATATGCTGACTTGAGATGAGCTGTCCAAGTCCTACAGGCTGTATATTCGTACTACAGAGCAAATGAACCTGGAATTCAATATAAACACAATGGGGTCTATCTCAAAGAGCATCAAGAGCAAGCTGTATTGATACTAGGACTGAAGCTCATGGGAAGAACCACAGAACCTGCTTTCAGTGCAGCTCACTGTGACAGGCAGAAACGTTTAGCTGATGAATTCTTGTTAAAACTGTATATACATGTGTGTGTGCGCTCGTGTATATATCTCTCCACAAATTTATTACTACTTTGAGAAATAGTAATATGAAGTATAAGCCCAAAGCAACTGGTTTGCAACATCCAGGGAATTCTTAAGAACACAGTATGGGATTGCTGGGACCTGTATCAGCTGTAAAAGCCTCATCATTGAGGAAGGTGACTACCATCTTGGACATTTCTACAGGAAAGCAAATGTGTTGCAGGGACTAGTCATTACATGATCCACTGTTTTAGGTTTTCAGTTTTGTGCCCAATAAAAAAAATTAAGACAATGTAATTCAAGAAGTAACCGTAATCTTAAAAATCTCCTTAATCGGGCCTCATGTACACAGAGTAATGCATATGTATTTGTAGAACACGTAGTGTTGCTGTCGCTACAGCAGGGGAAGAGACTGAGTCAGATCTTCAGATTGGGGAAGCGATTGCAGCTTCATTACATCTGTGGGGGAGGTGTGCAAGTATCAGCTGCAAATCCAGTTCTAATTGAGTTACATAAGCTTCCCTTTTACAGAGGTGGGTTTTGTCACTACGCTAGGTGTAATGTTGAGCTTAATATTAACAGCACTGGAACACATTTTCTTCAGAATTCGATCTTTGAAAAAAACACTGTGCTATTTTCTCTGCATTTTTTCCATTATTCGTTATACACACATGTTTAAACGTCTCCATGTATTGTGAAACAGTTCTGATCTGTACCAATATGGCGATTGGGGTGTTACTTGCAATTATAGTACGTCACTTAAAGTGGAATGAACACATAGACAAATTATTAACACCAGACTGAAAACTACATCTTCAAGAAGTGACCAGAGGCAGAACTCTTAACTGGGAACTATAACACATGAGAAGGAAAAAAAAAAAAAAAAAATTCCAAGAACTTCATACGTGCCCTCATTTATATATATTTATGTTAATATATAGCAACATATAAAAAACACACAATGATCTCAACTATGAGCTTGCTGCCCAATTAAATCCTATGTTGTTTTAGTTGAACACACAGTATATTAAAGATGATTCCACTTTTTGCAATTAAGCTATGCGCTAGCAGAGCTTACCATCTCGAGACATCCCCACAGCAAGGCATTTCTGTAATCGACAGTGTTGGCAGCGGTTTCTACTAGTTCGGTCAATCAAACAGTTCTTCTGACGAGGACAGGAGTACGTAGCATTGCTTTGCTGACTCCTCCTGAAAAAGCCCTGCAATTGAATTGCAAAGTACAAGTCAAGAAGCTGTTAGCTGATGGAGCAAATAAAGACTCGGAAAGGCAGCATACCTAACAGACAAGGAAATTCAAGTGCTCTGTAGTCAATTACAGCAAATTAAGAGGGGTTTGGGGTTCTTTCTCTCCTACAAACAAAATAAAACCCAGTAACTAGTAGGAAACAGTTCATAAAAAAGTGTTATGACGCATAAAGGAATGACACATTTTTTCACTGATTTTACAGCTCCCATATTACATGTGGTACACCAGTTCTTTCCAAGTGAGGTAAAACTAATCACAGACCTAGATTTCCTTGATTTCCTATCTTTCCTGGGTTAGCGTAGATCTCCAAAATAGGGGACAACTCAGGAGCTGCTACCCTGTTCTGCTCTGTGGAGATGACAATAGCAGGCTCTGATGCCCAGCCTCACCAATGTATGTATGCGTGTGTTTAAAAATACAGAGCATGATGCAGAGCGGTTCCTTTGATATGGAACAATTTTGCAAAATATATTTTCTTAATTAATTTGATGCTGACGAGGTTTTTTAAGATGGGGGGAGCTGAAACAGATTTTATCATCTTTTTTCTGAGTCACCTGCAACGGGTAGACCCATCTCCAAAGAAAGTCAGTGCTGGAAGGTTATGCAGTAGTTACGACTTAGTTCTCTCCATCAGAATGGTGCACGTTACTAACCACTACAGCAGCTGTCTGCTTTGAAGTTCATTCCATCTTTTTGCCACAGACTGTCCAAACATAAGCTGGTGTGTGTGTAATACCTACTTCACAAGGATTCTGTGAAGATGTAGTCATTCTAAAGAGGCATTTGAGATCAGTGAGCACAGTATTTTAGTTTTATGTTGCCACATAATGGATTAATTAACAGTGCTGCAAAGAAAACACTTCCTCAGAAAGGCTGGGTACCTTTTAATTAAAGCTGGACTTTTAACAATTTTTGTATTTATTTGGAGGCCACATTCTGGAGTCCCTTGGCACGTGCACGCTCTGTCCAGACACTTGGTGAAACAAACAACAGGAAGGACTTCTGGATGGCAACTAAGAGACTTCCTAGCAAACGTGACAAAACACTGAGATAAAGCCCCCCACTCCATTTTTTGAGGAGGGCACCAGTCTTTGACAATTATGCCCCTTTTATTAAAACTTTGATGGGGAAACATGGAGTATAAAAAAATGAGAAAACTGAAGATGCCTGTCTTTTATCCTGTTTTCCTTTACATTCTTTCTCACCCATTTATTCTGGTTGTTTCTATATGATTGAACTTTCAATTGTTTTTTAATGCTTGTCAATAGTGAGACAATCGTCACTGGGACTGAAAGTATTAAACATACTGAGCTCTGATTGAGTGCATTTCACCCTAAAGAAAACCTGAAACACCATGGAAATTTCTTCCATTCCAATATCATGACTGATCCCTCTGGAGGAACCAATTCTTAAGTAAGTAGATCGCTTAATTCCCAATTCTGTTCGCACCCTTAGCAGAGCCTGTCACTCCAGTGCAAACACACATGCAAGTGCAATGCAATTCACTAGAAAAACAGGATTAGGTATCGACTTACTGATCAAGGGTCTGCATCTCTGCATTATCAGCCCCTTAAAATTTCAGTTCCTCAAACACTCATTCAGAATGACATGCTCACATAGGAACTGTATGAAATCTTCTGCCACTGCTGAGATCCCAAAAGTCAGCTTAATCAGTATGTAAAATGAACCTGGCCCAATAACCTCAAAGATCTACAAGTCTTCCTTTAGCTGAGACGTATACTGAGTCTGTATGGCCAATTTGGCATACTTCTCTTTATTAAGAATAGTCTTGTCAAGCTGAGGATTATTTTTAATATAATGGAGAAAATACTGGGTTTTTCCAGGTTTTCCCTAGAGAGACAGCTGCTCAATACATTTTAGTGTACAATATAGCAGATACGTTACAGCTTGAAGCTAAATTGTCAATAGAGCAGAACTGCCTGAAATTGGGGCCTTTAAAAGCACTTCCGCTTTACAAACCAGAGATGTAGCAGTGTGCTTTTAAAAATAAACCCTACAATGTTATGTGGGCATGTGGAAAACATCAGTAGCTAAAGCAAAAAACACCAAAGAAACAAGCTTGCCTCAAACTTCAGAAATGAGTCTAAACTTGTCCAGTGCTCAGAAATACACATATCTGAGATTTGGGATTGAATTGACAATGAAGTTAAACTGAGAGGTTTTTACTTTCAGAGTTCTTCTATATTGTTGCCATTTATTTGTGAGTTTGCTAAACTTTTTGGTGATCCCTGGGCTCTCCTGTCATAAGATGTGGGGAAGCCCCTGTTACAGGAGCCTTCTGTAAGTAAATAGTTTCTCCTAGGTTGTTCCCCCTGCCTCTTTATTAGAAGAAGGGAAGGAGAGACGCTATATTCTGTTGTTCTATTTCCTCGCTTTTGCCAGAGGCACAGAGCTAGCTATAATTTTTCCTCCAGGAAGAAGGAGGTGGATGCATGCATGCACGGTACACGTGTATATACATTGAAGCATTATGCAAACCAGCCTAGGCCACATGCTCTTAATTGCATGCATGCTCATAACCATTATTTCACATTTTCAGACGATTGCCTAATGGGCCACAGGCAGAGCGGACCTCTCGTGATCAAACACACGAACGAAACTGCTCCTGCACTAAAAGTTCCACCACTGTGGTGGATGGTGTGCTCCCAACCGAGGTGTCTGGTGGAGAGTGCTTGTGTGAGTGCTCCTGCCTCCTCCTGATGCCAGTATAAAGATACAGCTGATTTTGATGAGGCATCACTGAGCTTTGCATGTCTCCCTTTTTATGTAGATGCATTAACACAGTGCCAGAAGAGCATCAGAGCAGATTACAAGCCATAGCTTCATCGTCTCTGCATTTCAGACTCCTATTTGTATACAACACAATATATGGGTTTTCATATGCTGCCAAGAAACCAAGTTTGGGAAAAAAGGGCGCAAGAACTTTTCATCTGCAAGTCAGTTTGAATAACAAGTTGTGAAAAAAGCACTTTGAAATGTAAATAGCCGTTTTTGCAAAGTCTATTAATAGTTTCAATAACTTCACTGCTCAGTGGCTCTGTATTCCAGACGTTTGTGTCTCAGCTTGCTCCATAGTAGGGGAAGAGCCAGTTGCACTTCCCTGACGTCCCACTCGGCACAGCACAGGCTCCCTCTCCACTGCGGCACAGGCTGAAATGCTGATCTCATGTTTGGTCTTTTGACAAATTTTCATTTAATGAATTGATTCCTACAGTTCATTAACATACCCACTTCCACTTCTGTATACACATATGTCTTAATTAGCTGCTCATTGGCTGTTTAATTACAAGAAAACAGCTGACAGCTGCCTTGCTGCATCCTAATGGCAGACGTTTTGGAATGACTGTATGCAAGCCTGTGACAACAAAGGCTTATTCATAATCCCATGATTTATGGCTAATACTTAAAGACTTCCACGTATCATTAAGTTTTGCAATATTCTGAGCAATTAACAATTAGTTGAGGGGGGTGGTGGTGGTGTCATTCTTTCACTGTTTTCCAAAGCAAACTATTGCAGATCTTGTTTCTTTAAAGAAACATCAGAAAAATATACTGTCATATGAAAGATGAACATTCAAATGGGATTTTTAACCCTTTTATGACAATGAGCCCATATTTTAGTTGTAAAGAGAGTGCTGTGACAATATTGTTTGTTTAATAAACTTTGTTAATAAAGTACTTGTAGTACCACTGAAAACAGAGAAAAGATGTTCAGTTTTACACGTGTAGCGAAGACAGGAGTGAGATTGTGTTGATCAGGTTATACGAGGCTCTGACTAGCCCTTTCTGCAACATGGCTCATCTCTTTTCTAACATGTTTTGCTTGAAATTGGCTAGGCAAAAAAATGTAAGGAAAACTTCACAAGCATGACTTTGGGGTCAATGTTTGCAATGCCAACATCATGCTCCATGTTCAATAGAGTAATGAAAAACCAGCCAGTAAAGAAAGTGAATGAGTGAAAAGAATGAACAGAAGTAATGCAAGATGGGAAGTGACAATACACCAGCTGTTTTCTTAAGTAACAAACACGGACGTTCCTTGTAGTTATATTGAACAAGACCATTTTAGGTCTTAACAGACACAAAAGCCAGTACCTATCAACCTCTGAAACTGTGAGAGGTGCCCAGAAATGCACAGCGTGGATGGTTTTATGAGACCAACTGCATACAGCAAGTAAAGAGAGGGATCACACTAATGCATTTGTGGGTCAGTTGGGCATGAACTGACACTATTGACAGCAAAAGCAAGTAACTGCATCTGCAAATTAAAAGACATACTTCATTAACAAAAGCTTCATTTCAACCTAAATGCTTTGCTATGTCCTCTTGAAGCATTCAGGTATTTTCTGACAGTGCTGAACTGGATTCAGCTGTCAGCTATGAAAAAAGAATACAGGTGTGTACAAACCAGTCTCCTTTCTCAGCATGGTCCTGAATAGAGAGCAAAAGGTTGTTAACAGATTCCCACAACTAACGGTTGAGGAGGTGCTCCATACAGATACCAGTTTTTTCAGTAGTGCTACTACAACTGTGGTATTTCCACAATCTTATACAGGAGAATAAACTTTTATTACTGAGTCATGGTACAGTCTTTGTGTCATTCTTCATCTATGCCTCTGAGTAAAAGTCATAAAATTCATCTCATCTTCCCTTTTCCCCCACCGAATGTTGTATACTGGATATCAGCAATGGTCGGACAGGAAAAAACCCTCTCTTTTAAAATTTATTTTGTTTATAATAAGCCACAGTAGCCCTCATAGATAAAGTATAAACCTGAGCTTGGCTAAAAACTTCTTTGTTTTCACTAGGGGGAGAAAAAAGAGGAGGGGATGTTCAATTTTATTTTTTTAAAGGCAGATTCAAATTCAGCTACATACGTTAATGTGTTGGGAGTACTTGGTGTTTGTGCAGAACACAGCCACTAACCTCATAAAACCAGCCCGTGACATCATAGCAAGGTAGGAAATGAAAACTTCTTAAGAACTGCTAATTGGCTTCATTACAAATCTTCAATTCTAGTTATGTGAAAGGCAATGTAACAATAAAAACTGGTCAGAAAACTTTCAATTATGTGAAATGCAAGAGTCACAAGCCTGTAGAAGAGCAACATGATCAGTGAAAGTCAATTTGACAAGAGCTCGTCTGTGATTTCATACATGATGCAGATTAAGATTGGAAAGTAGGTCTTTGCAAGTGAAACTTCACATTAGGTTTTAAATAAATTCTATTTCTGGTGGTTATTAGTATTTACACAGTAATACTTAACATTACTCTTATTAAAGTTCACACCAAACTTGAGTGAAGAACAGTAATAGCTGAAAACATGCCACTTTGCTGCTGCTGTTGCTGCCTGTAGATCATTCTTGACAGGCCTGGTTTGAGAGGGCGGCAGGAGCACATCTGTTCTCCTGACGACTAACACCCCGATCCTGCGATCTGATGCACATGGATGGGTTTGTAGCACCTGTGCTGAAGCTCACTGACTTCTCTGGGACTGACTGCTGGTGCAGGACATCGGCTCCAGGAATCAGAGCGCAGGACTAGGAACTAGGTCTTCATAGCAAATACTTTTTACAAAGGAAGGTTTAGCACAACGCGGAGAGCAATGTAAGCATGCTCAAACCTGCAGAGATCACAGCCGCAGAAAAGCTGGGAAAAAACCCACACCGATACACACCTGGCTCATTTGGCAGAAGCCAAGCTATGCCAACTTTTTCACCAGCCAAAATAGTTCTGTTGGGTGAGACTTTGTTGACATTACTGTGGAAAAGCGTAGCACAAACAAAATCCATCTGCTACAGCAGGGCCGTGATCATTTAAACTCTTCCTCTGACTTGTGCCCATGGGCACTCCCCTGTCTGTCACTGCTTGCAGGTCATCTGGGCTCTGGCATTACAGAGGAGAGAGCTTCAGAGTTACTTCCCTCCTGAAAGGGAAGTAACTTAGTTAACTGCGTTGATAGTCATTGGCTCTGAAATTCTGCCTGAAATTGTATGGCTGGAAGACTTTTTTTTACTACTCCAAGAGAAGGAGAACATGCCTAACTTCATTCATTGGGCCACTACTTGTCTTACTCATGCATGCTCTGCTCTCAAGGTTCAAATGGGTTTGAGCATAACTTGCCTGCTTGCCTTCCCTTCTGCCCTTTCCCACCAGTTGACCGTTCTGGTGGATTCTCAGCAGCAGACCGAGGATTGCACAGAGCTCCCAGAGAACTCAATTTATACAGAATTAAAAGGAAACCTATTTGTTCTAAAGCACAAAGAACTGCACGCACATTTCTCACTATCAGGCTAGCAGTGTCTGTTGTTCTGACTGCCGGAGGTACACGAGGGCCTTTTCTCCTAATCACTCACGGCTACATTTATTCCCAGCAAAGTACAGTTGCTCTGGTGCAGGGATGCTCGATGGGTACATCTGTCTCTTAGCTGCTGCAGTGCTAAGTGCCTACCAGCTACGTGCTAACTAATGTGACCGCGAGTATGGTGCGCTCTGCTGCTTCCTTCTGCGTGCAGCTGTCCTGCTGCTTTTGGTGGGGGCTTTTCTCACATGCAGGACTTGGGAGAAGACAAGGCCAAAGGCCTGCATGGAGATGAAGCAAAGATAATGCAGCTGCCAACTTTCCTTTGGCAGCCTGTTCCTGTTCTGCAACAAGGCACGTTGAGAAAGGCCTGTTTTCTGCATAGATGAGCGCTAGCATTAGGCTAACCTCAGTCTGTTGACAATGACATTCCTCATGGATATTGAGGCAGTCTCTCAGGTGCACTGGTCCCAGACCACGTAAGGATTAAAGAGGCCTTGAGCATAACTTGATACTCTTTAACAGGACAACCATACAGCAGAATTCTCACTGCACATGTCTGCCACTTCACACAGCTGAAATTTGATAAACCCTGCTCAACCGCATAAAGCTGAAAAAAGTAAACATTTTATTATCAAGGCATTTTTAGTGCATGTCTTGCATTTTTCATAGCAACAGCAGTTGCAAAGGGCAGAAGGTGTGGTCCCATTCTCAGATTCTTAGATTTTGGGGTTGTCTTTTTTTTCCCTTCCTTTTTACCAATACTTCCACGAGACTGAGAGAAGGTGTTAATGAAAACACAAAAACCTTCCTTGGAAAAAAAAAAAACAAACCAACACAAAAAGACATCGCTATAATGTGAAAGCAAGGAAGTTACTTTTTGAAGATGGGTGGTATTATCAAGCATATCAGGAAAGCAGACTGAAAACTGTCGTAAATATAAATTCTTCACATCTAAAGTGTAGATTAACAGAGGAAAACCTATCAGCACGGGATTGCAACACATACATATGGGAAGAAAGCAACAAGCTAGAGCACAGCTGTGCACACTGTCATTCTCAAGCCAGTGCTGTAATTCTGTACTGGCGATAAAAAGGAGTGATTTAGCTTCACAGCACTCGGGCCTAGTGTTAGCGCTGTCCAATTTAATTCTTGGTTGTAAGAGACAAACTAAACAAAATACCAATACTTCTAGTGTAATCCTTCCTCGCTAGAGTTATGGGAGGTACAAACCCACGAAAAAATCCAAAGCCTAAACTTTACACAGCAATGGTTGCATTACAAGGAATAGGTACTGCTTCCAGGAAGACCTGAGTATGCTTAACACCAGTAGCATGTGTTACTTGTGCAACATCATCTTCCATACCAAACAGAATAGATTTGTAACTGCAGCAGATTACAAAAGAAAACGGAGGAGTCGGAGAGCTCTCACGTATTTCAGCACGGCTTTGTAGCAATTCACAAAGCAAATATGGAGAGAGAGATTCAAGAAAGCTACAAACTCCCTCTCCAGTGAATCCACAGAGCAGCTTCTTTGTGGTGTGCTAGAAGAGGATCATTCTGTACCTTTTCTGCTTATCCAGAGAGAGACAGTTTGTGGCACACACAGCACAACTGCATGATTTCTGAAGCTCGTCCTGAAATATATATGTGCGTGTGTGTGTGTGTGTGTTTGTGTGTATGACAAAAATGTCCCGTTTAAAACCCAAATAAAACCAGTACTTCAGAATCCCCAATTGATTTCATACTCTTTAAAATGGAGTCCACTGATCCAACTTTGGCACAATGCTTGCTCTTTAAAAAAGGAAGGAAAATAATCACTATCAAAAGGCTAAATGCTGGTTTAAGACTTAGTATTTTAGAAGCTTACCTTGCAGCCTTCACATGTAATGACACCATAATGGATTCCTGATGATTTGTCTCCACAGATCTTGCATGGAATAATTTCAATTTGAGCTGCAACAGAAGCACGCAACCAGTTAATTACATTTTCTTTTAAACACCTTATAAAAGCATTCCCTGATCAGCATTTGTACAGTGAAAACTAATAACCTGCTAAACATTATACTGCATTAACTATTCATTGCTGAACTGCAAGGGTCCCCTAGAGCTTTGGACTAAATTATGGCTGCTCGTTATATAATAGCTTTTGGGTTATTAAAATGGGTCATTTGAGAAGGTGTTTAAGAACCCACAAGAAAGCTAGAATCAGCATTTCAAAGCCAAAAAGAATAGGAGAGTTCACATTTTGGCCAAAGAGCTAAGACGACACTAGAAAGGTTTCTTCCGATCTTACTCCTGTGAGGCTGTAGAAAGTAATTTTGAAGCTTGCCCTGCCTGAAAATGAACACAACACCTTTACCAGAGGGGTCACCATCAAGCCATCCTGTTCACGTGACTGGTCAATCCAAAAAAGTAGTTACAAGGTAAAGAGAAACTACATTTTACACAAGAAATCCAAACCTCACGTATCTGAACTGAAAGTGAATTATCAGTATGTGTTTGTGTATTAGTTACCACTGATGGGGGAAAAGAGAGCAGTATCCTAGTCAACTTCCAAAAACCAAAGGAGTCGGCGCAGTCTGTAAAATGCCAGAGAGATACGTGACATGAAAGCCTAGATTTTTTAAAGTGATACCTACTGAAACATACCTACTGAATTCAGTTTAGCGTGTGACAAAGCTCCCCACGTGTTGTCTCTAAATCGCAGCACCTTCCCAGCTGAATACATGCATTTAAGAAGGGACTCCTGCACGCTCAGGAATACCTCTTCAGCTCCTTTTGGAGTACATGGCTGCAGTCATTCTGCTAGCAACTCTTTTTGGATAGGACCGTGCTGAGGCAGTGCTTTACAGTATCAAAGACCAGCAGTCCACATTTTACATATGCTTGGATGTGCTCACACACACACAGACTGTACACATTAGAAAGATAAGCAAAAAATGCCCAAGGTGGCACTTCCTCTTCTGCAGTAGTGTTAGGATCAGGCTACATTCGTTTTTCTTGAACCAGCTTAGTCCGAACAGGAGCACAAACACAACTCTTGCTGTGCCTCTAACTGTGGTGTATTAACAATCAGCAGTGCTGTTAATCTCCTGTGAGGAACTGAAATCCATTCACAAGATGCTCAACTGTTTCACAGAGCTTTTATTTCATCTAGTTCATGGCTCTGTGGACTGTGAGAACACATTAAACCACATCTAACACTGTCTTACAATGCATTAGCTTAACTCTAGTTGTGCTCTTAACACTGCTTTCAAAACACATCCACTCTTACAAACGTGGCGTTTTCTGTACCATTAATCCCTAACCGATTGCTTATTACTAAACAAGAATCATCTTCCAGTGCTACTGGGTGCTCCATTTCACTGCAGCCCAACAGCATAGCTCAGGATCAGGCCCAAACTGTAAGACGACTATAAACTAGAAGACCAGAAGACTTTTAGCACAGCACTGACTGTGCTGAAATACTCCTTCAAAATAATCTCCAGATGATATCAAATGCAATGATTGGAGCAACTGAGTAGTAACTGAATAGTACCCGAATAGTACCCATTTTCTCCCAGGAACCTAAGAGCAGCTAAAAAGCTCTGCTGAGGAAAGCAGTGCCCAGCAGCTACGGGACTACATTGCTGTTTTCCCGACAGTTCCACACCAGCAGCTTTCAAAATGTTTTCATACAGCAGGACACCTCTTGCATCTTCTTCCACCGTAAGGATCTTTGTGTTTTTGACCTTTAATCCCCCACCTTCCCTGCAGCAACAAAACGACAGGCTGAAATTGAAAGGTCTTTAGGACACGTAAGAAAGGAAATACTCCTTCCCTGCAGTCCTACAAAGCCTGCTTTAATTTCACTTTGCTCTCAGCTAACACGTTAAATACAATGGAGCAGGAAGCGAACTAATAAAAAGGAAAAGTAAAGTGTATGCTATTTTATTAATGTGCTACATTAATTATTACTAGCACATCATATGTTTAAGAACAAAGCTTCGAGCAGAAAGGGCAGCATAACCCCACGCTACATCAACACATTGAACAACAGAGTGAAACTCAGAGAAACCCGAAATTTGTGTAACATGCAGTTCAAATTCAGAGAGCAATCCTGCGGGCAAATTCTGGAACAGATCGACCGACTCCCAGTTGTGCCTTTTCAATATATGATTATTTTTCTACTCAGCAGCCTTCTCCAACTCCTTTGACAGGGCAACGACAAGATTTATTCTCAACAGCTACGTGGCAATGTATTTTCTACATTTCACTTTTATATACATGATTAGTGCCTTCTTTTGAATAGGTATGATATAATTGGATCTTGTTTATCTACAATCTCCAGCACATTAGTTAAATCACCCATGAAGCCTGTCTATGCAATCCCTCTTCCTTAAGCAACAGGACACTGCAGAGTGTTTCTAAAGGAATGTAACATGCCTTCAAAGTGATGGCCTAAAGCTAGGTTACTAATAGTCTAAAAGGTGCCATAATTAGTCCCAAATGCATTTTCCAGGGTGCTTTACTGTTCGAAGAGAATCTCCCCAGATTCACAGGCTCCAGCTGTGCCAGCATTTGCCGACCGTTGTGTGTGTGAGCAGCAGCACCAAATCAGGTGTAATTTTAGAATTCCAAATTTCCTCAAATTGATGACATCTTCAAGGTACTTCCTTTCAATTAAGCACGCAGCATTTAAAACTTCAACTTATCATTTCACTCTGAGACACAGGACACTAGGATGAAAAACTCAGAAGCATAAACCGCTTGAGACTGCCACAACCAATTGTATTACAAATTAATGCACGGAAAGACATCAGATCAATTACTGCTCCATGTGGTTGCCTTTGCAAATCAACTCATTGAAATGGAATCCCTGTCGCAAGTCCGTACACTTTCCATATAGCATGAAAGGACTTAGATACTTTAAACTTACTAAATGCAAATTGCCTGTGCCAAGATTATGCATTTTCTTACCAGGGTGAAAATATTTTCCCCACTTTTAACTTTGACATGCAAATATGTACTTGCTAAAACCTTGTTCTTATGCAAACAGGGCAGGTGGGAAATATTTTTACATGTCAAGAATATGTTCCAACTTGGTTTCTCACACTCCCAGCGTTACTTAAAGCTTCCTACTGTGTTCACATTAATTGTACCTGTTCTGTGCTTACATGTATTTATATGGTATATTTTCCAAGATTATATAAAATACTCTAATTCATGCTTTAGACTAGAATTAGCCTAAATTACAGTTTACAATTTTTGTCTCCTGGGGTGGTGCTCAGGCTGATTCTGGTTCATGCATGAGCAAATTATTTCTTAAATATGAATTGCAGAAAAAAAATAAACTCTTGTGGTTGCTTAGAAACCGCTACAGATACCCAGGTGACAGATGTAGTTTGTATTCCCAGATTAAAGGCCTAAGAATCTTTCACACCCTGAAATAACAGCGCTCCAGAATACTACCAAGGGTGCCCTGCGCCAAAGGCAGCAATGAATAACAGCCCAAACAAACCACCAAGAGCAACAAACGCAAGCTCAAGCACAGAGACCCACCACAAGCATCCAACAAGTTGCTACAGAAATGGCTCCTGAGGGAGAGCGGTGACCCGTAAGGGCCAGAGGTAGTGATGGTTATCGACTGATGTCAAACACAAGGCAAACTCGACTCCATAGGAAAGGGCATCTGACGTCCACTAAGATCTCTCAGTGTATGTGACTTTAATGCGTAGCTATTCCTATCACTGGAATGTCTGGTAATCTTCCTTCTCCTGTAACATCTCATGATCTTCATTTTACAGCAGGAAAAGTTAGTGCAGACTCTTTGATTTGCTCAAAATCAGACAGAACAGAAACTTGAGCCCAAGTATTACAGGGAAAAAATAACCAACCTGTGGTTTTCCCCCTGAACCTTCCTTCCTCCATCCACTGTGTCTTCACTTGGCAATTGTCTGAAGTAGCTCCGAGCATGCTTCAATTACACGATTGCCTCCACCTAATTCCTCGTGAACGTGCCTACCAGACAACCAGAGAAAGCACTAAAGGACACCATTTGTTGGTACCCAGGACCAGAAGAATATCCCTTATTCCCTCCTACTCCAGGCTGCGCTTCTTTCCCCAAATCTGGAACAGTTTCACTGAGCTTGCCTACCTTTCTCAAGCTCCCTCCTCCAACCAGCCCCTCTAGACAGCCTCTCCCTCTTTATTAATTCCCGCATCACGAAATGCCGCTTTATGCCTTGTCTGGTTTGAGCAGTAGAGGAGGAAACAAATCTAATTCTGTATTTGTAAGGAAATGCTCTATACAAGCTCATCTTTAGTTTCCTCTCCTCAGGCAGACTCCGATCAGGACAAAAGCCCGTGTAGCCAAGCAAAGCAAGGGGCATTTTTCTCCCCAGTTCTGCCATTGAAGTAGAAACACATTGAGCCTCAGCACAGGAAAGCGTATTACCAGTCCACCCCAAAGAAAACATTTTTCAAAAGAAAAAATTACTTTCCAATCACAGAAGTTGTTTCCTCCCCATTAGCACGTTTGACTGAAATGTTTGTGTCTAGTGAATTAATTGCCTTGGGGTAGAAAAAGGATTTTCCCATTCCTCCTCTTGCTTTCACACTGTTACTTTAAAATGGTACATTTGCACAGATCACATTATCTTTTCCAATTGGTAACAGGTATGAAATCTCTGATTTGGTATCCTGGGAAGGGCTCTTCAATGGAAACAAAAACTGGTCCCCCTTCGTGGCTTTTAGGCGAGATTCACCTAGCTGACCCGAGCTATCTTGAAAGTGGGTAATCAGCTGAAGCTGTCTGTTTCTAGAGCGATAAGGAAGGGAGGAAGAAAGAGAGAGAAAAAGAAAAGGAGGGAGAAAGAGAAAGCGAGAAGGAGGAAGGGAGAAGGGGCATGATTCATCTTACTCAAGACATGTGAGATGAAGCCGAGTGGAGATGCCTCCTCTTCATTCACCAGAGAAGGAACTTAATGATGCCTTAATCACAAGCCTGACTTTTAGAAGGTGAAAGTTAGGTGAATCCTACTTGCTATTTCTGAATTAAAAAGCTAGCATTTTCTGGAAAGGCAAACCTGCGTAGGGAGTGCTCCCTTCCCCTCCCGTGGTTCACAGGGTCCCCATCGCCTGTGTACGCTGGCACCATTGAGGCAAAAGCATTTCTATGGAGTTCCCCATCACAGTCCCCACCCTCCAGCTCTCAAGGCAGCAGAAATTCCGGGGACACACATTCCTTTTTTACTCAGTAAAGACAGACTTAAGCACATGCTGGTTAGTCTGCCAGACCGGTCTCTATTTCTTAAAACCTCTACGGGCACTGAGCATCCGGCTCTCTGGGGCAAGCACCCTAACCAAAATTGCCAGCTGAACTGAGGACTTTCCTGGAGGCTAGGTGTGGGGCACATCCAACAGCCAGGACTGCAGCTGGGATCTCCTGGCTCTCAGAGTAGTGCTTAAGAAGTTATCCCTTCTTTGACTGCAAGAAAGGTTTAAATTCCTTTCCCTGAATGTGGCTCGGCTCTCCCCCACTTCATAGGGTACGTCCAATTTGGCAGCTAATTCAGAAGGGCCTCAAAATAAATACGATACCTGTACAAATTGGGCTGACCTGCTTCTACAGGGATGCAGTTTGTGCCAGACATCGCTGCTAGTGCTGTTTGTAAGTATATTGATTAAATTAGGAGGCATACATATTCACTGACATATTCATACATATTCATTGACTCAAACAGGGGTTCTGCATGTAATGTGGTATTTAAAGCAACATAATATCTGATCACAAACTGAATTAACAAGGAATGATTTTACTATATAATATTCTAATCTTCCTGCATTTTCAGCTTCATTACCTAAATAATTTGCTCTGTCATGTACCCTAAGTAATTTGAGCTGGCTGCAAATTACTTGCCTCCGAACACCTGCAGCTTACAAATGCTGCACTTCTCCTGAACTGAAAGCTAGTGGCAGCACAGCTCTGCCCATGCCATTAAGATACTATGTGAAGTGACCATCTGTCCACTCATATATCCTAAAATACTTAAAGCCCGTGTACTTCTAAGGATGACAGCTGGTTGGTAGAAGTCTGAGGCATTTTTAGAAGGCACAGTAAGTGTTTTGATCAAGAGCTGACAGAAGTTACCTGCCCACTTCTTGGGTGAAAGGTTTGTTCATTCTACACGCAATCCCCACCACAACGGCATTCTGGCCAGGAGCAGCACTGGAGAGTGCAATGATACAGCTGGTAACAAGGAGCTCCTGAGAAGAGCTAACAAAGCCTAGCATCCCAGAGCTTTGTGTCTCATGGTTGGATTTTCTGGGGTCCAGTAAGGTTGAAATTCCAGCAGAAGCCTTCCCAGCACGTGGGACACTCCTTACGTCTTCCTCCTGGCCTTTACAGATTCTCCTGTCTATAGCTGCGCAGTGCCCTTCAGTGGAGTATTAGCGGGGTATCTTTCTGGGTATGTTTTTCAGTTTTCATGAAACGTGTAGGAACACATCTTTGGGACCGCTGATGCTCTCGAGCTTGGCTGAAATGGTTTTGGAAATGAGGAGGATTGGGGTGATGGGCAGAAAACCAGACAAACACAAACAACCTCGCCAAGCCTTGTTTCCTTAGGAAATCACACTAGTAATAAAATAAAATAAATACTGAGGTTATGCTGGCATAAATCCTTTGAAGTCTGTGGGTGTGATGGGTGGAGTAGAAACAAACATGGCCACCAAAGTATTAATTAAATGCAAAGTATGAGCAACACCTCAAACACAAGGCAGAAATGCTGCAATGCCAAGACTAGATCTTTGGGTCTGAACACAGCTGGATCCCTCTTAGTAGGTCACTTGATAGTGTACAGCACTCCGTAACGCCAAAAGCATTGGGCTTCAAAGAGTAGTAAAGGAGATGCATGATAAATAGCATGGAACAACCGGAGCACTTCTGGGGCCTGCAAGACTGACTTTTAGGAATAAATCTAAATTCTTTCAACCTCTGTTACTGATTTGGACGCGTCGAAGGGAACAGTGCAGTAAGAGCTCATATTCTCAATGCCAGGATCACTGATGTTTATTGTTTGACTTTAGGCCAAGAAATTGTACTTACCCAAATTTTAATTTAAAGAACTAAAGCTTTGCTGTTACATGAAGCACTGACTTTAATGAAGACACTTGAACGCCTAATGAAACAAGGCTGGATGGAAAATGGTTTGGATTCTCTAACAGGCAAAAGTATTTCTGTGAAGCTGTCGTGGTGAGGCCTCTCTGTATATTTTTAATGTCATATTCAAATAAAAAATTGCCCCAAAACCTTAACAGACCATCATAATATTCTTAATTCTTATAAAGAAAGATTAAACCAAAAAGAAATCCCAACACAAACAATCTAGGACTTCTGCAGGTGTTAAGGAGCATAAGCAAGCTAAAAATTGGATTTAGGGCTTTCAGAGGAACTGAGAGAGATGATGTTTGCTCCCTCTCCATCTTGTGCACAACTCTGAGTGATTTTTATTTTTCTCCCATTTAATAGCCTTATCTCTCTCCATTGTCTTGGCTTTATCCATCCAGAAATATTTGCATTCTTTTTTGACCCAGGACTGCAACTTGGTATCTCAACATTTGTATCACCAAGCAACTGAAGAGATTTTTCCTTGTACTTTTTTCCTCAAAAGACCAGCAATCTAGTTTGCAGCTGAAACCTAGATGAACTGATTTCCCTCGTTGAAGGAATGACAGGTAGAGACAACACTGGCTTGGGACTCCGGTCACATTATGAAACCATACCACAGATCAAACTATAATATCAAGCCACTGAACTACAAGCTTTGGCTCAAAATAATCAGCACTGCCACAGCCAGATGCGCTCAGTTGTCCAGGAGCACAGAAAAGTAGTTCTTGGGAGAATCGATCTCTCGTTACTTCCCAGGGCATACAACTAAGACCTTCCCAGTTTGTGAACTCCAGGGAGTTCCAAAAGCTCCAGCTTTGTTACTACTGTCATGAACTTAAAATCAAACACAAATCATGAAGACAGCTGAAATACACACCAAGAGGTGTATGCTGTAGCATGATAAAGAACAATGACACTAACTCGTTTGAGGAGAAGATAAAACTGAGAAAAACCAAAGCACCAACTGCATACAAATTCTATCTTTTTTAGTGGAGCAGAAGATTCATTCATGAGATGCAACACACAGGCACAGTAACAAGACTTAGTAACCAAACTTTGTGGCAAAGAACAAGAACGGGGAAAGAACGAAGGGAAAAGTGTTGCTATGCAATGTCCTATGCAATTTCAAAACCAAAGCATTTGAAGACTAGTTTGATTATTTCAACATGGTGAGAAGAGACTTCCTGATTCCATAACACACCAGTTTTGTCCCATAATATTTTGACTTCTCACTTACTTTCTTGGTGGCTCAGGTACTTACGAATAAACATTTAACCATTTTATTTGTCTCTTTTTCTCTGGCTGAAGATTAACAGTAGTTATACTGGCTATGATGAACTCAGTTTGGAGCATAATTGATTAGCAGACTAAGCTAAATGTAATCCTTGTTAAATAAAGCAATTCAGAAAAACAATTTTTCACAAGAAAACACACTGACACTGCAATCACGTGACTCTAATGAAATATAATATAGTTTTAATCAAAGCCCTGAACTGCATGCCAAGAAATAGGTACTATAATCCTCATTCTAGTGCTGATTTGTTGTGTGAATGGGGATGCTACTTGGTGTCTCATTGTCTCTATCTACCTAATCAGGATAATCATTCTTTATCTCTACCTCTATCTACAGCTATCTTAGGTGACTGGTACTTACTGCCAAATCTTGGGTCGCGGTCCTACAACCCAAGAAATTAGTGAGCAGACCTCCAGAAAAACCACTGCATTGCTTAGATAAAAGTTGCCACTGAACTATGTCATAGTACTGCTGGTTGTCTGAATTTTGTTACTTTCCTTTTCTAACTTTTAAAAAACAAAGCTTACAGGTTTAATTACACAGCTACAAAACATTGCCCTTGACAAAATTACACAAAATACAAGTTTTAGAAGCAGCATAGGTGTGAACTATTACCACAGCAACTGCCAACACTGACTTTTTCTGCTCTGATTTGCTGCTGCATTAATTCAGTAAGCAGCAAGTTAGTGCTTATGTCAATCCACACTGTATGTTTTTACAGGATTCGAGAGTTCACTCAGGTTTTGTCATCCCTAATTTCTTCCTACAGATAACCACTAACCTTGGGCATTTGTGAAGAGGAACACCTACAGCAGGGGCATAAACACAGTTCTGCTATGATACAATCTGTACCATGCCGCTGTGCTGCTAGAACAAACCAATGTATGTAGTCTGACAAATAAAAAATTAAAAAGTAGTGAGGTGGTAGGTCAAGATTCACGGGCACTTTGAGGGAGGGAAAGTGCCTTTATACACTCAAATCACACTGAGGCTTCTCACAGTCTTTGCAACTTACTTTTCTCTTTACCTTGGAAAAGCAAATCTACACAGATTTCTCCTTCCTAGTGTCTGTACGTTGGTCTTTCATTTTATAGTATTAATGGAGATGAAAACAGAAAGTGAAATTTGCAGGAGAACATAATTCAGAATACATTTATTTGCTGGAGCTAGCTCGACAATACTAAATGCATTCTCCCCTCTCCCACCAGAAAGAAGCCTGTACTGAAAAGCTTAAATATATTTGTACTTCTGTCCAATTTCACAATTCTTTGGAAGAAACTAATAAAGACTTGATTTTAATAAAGAAAGTCTTTTAATAATGCAGTGTTTCGGAGTGAAAATCTAAATTACCTCTTAGCTAAATTACTCTGGCATTCATTAAGGAAGGATCTTTTACCAGTTTTTTAGAGCAGCGGTAAAAGGGTACTTAGTCTTAAGACTTCCTTTTATACAATATGAAATCTCAGTCATTCAATTTTGTTAAGAAGCTATATACATTTGTGCTATCCATTTGCAAAATTACATTTCAGTTCGATGGTCTCATTAGGCTACCTACTAGCACAAATCAAATAACACCTACAGTTACTGGATTAAAAGAACCCAAACACCTGGGAAAGCTAATAACTTGCAACAGTGTCAAAATTATTAGCAATTTCAACTAAATTCATTAATAAGGTGACTGGCTCTTGAATCGTTAAGGGGACATTAGGTCAATGAGACTAGAGCACCAGCTAACCGTGGAGAATGCTGCAATTTCATTCCTCCTCCTCACACGCATGGCGCTTTCAGATCAAGCATTAATAATTCCTGATACTACTACTTCGAAGGTTGTCTCTGACCAGCAACCCGCCACCGTCCACGTTCTCTATCACAATGCACACACTTTCCTCTATACTTACTATTCGGCCAAGTCAAGTTCCACTTTCAGAGTTCGTTCCCCCTGAGATAGCAAGTCAGTTTGGAAAAAGGAAGATGGAAGGAATGCGGAAGGGGTAACAAAGTGGGGGGGACCCAATAGGGTAAGTGTCCCTTTAAACGAAACGTCTGTCATGATTCAGCTTTGTCCTGCCATTTTGCCAGGCTGCACACACTTCATTAAGGGTTTGGCCTCTGCAGAAATTGCAGGACGTATCACTGTGCGTATAGAGAAATGGGACTTCGTACGATTACGTTACAGCCAGGTAAACACGGCTGGTGCAGAAGCCACTTCTTATGAGAGAGCTGCACTTCGATGAAAAACCACTCAAAACCTGAATTCACTTCTAGAAGAAAAAAGTTGCAAGAAACAAAAGTATTTCACCCAGACTAGAAACTCCATCATTCTGAACTGAGTGCATCTGCATTTTTAAGATATTTTCTTTTTGGCTGTACATGAATTTGATGTCATTAAAAAGGCTTCCTTTGATGCTGTATGCCAAGTAGAATCATTAGTTTCTCACAAAGGTGTGCTCTAAATGTCTAGTTTAAATTTTCATTTTCAGATGATTCATCTAAGTGATGAACAATAGCAACCAAAACCAACTTCAGAACTCCAAACAGTAAAAAGCCATTTAGCTGCACTCACTCATTTATTAACTCCCTCCAACACCTCCTTTCTGGATTCACATGGCAGTCAATACTGAGCATGAATTCTGCAACTCCTTCTGCGATATTCCGCTATTAGAAGCAAACCACAACCAGATTCCCTCAAACCTCTACAAAAGATGTTCTTCCGAAGCCCGTATCCTGCATCTTTCTAGCTGACACAGGGTCACTTTTTTTTTATACAAGGATGCTCTCCATTGCCACTCTTTCTTCTATATACATGTTGTTTTGTCACAGCTCTCCTTCAGAGGTCATTGGAGGATTAATGAAACTGAGGGACACTCCAGAGGAAGCCGCATCCTCAGCCAGTGTAGCTTCAGCTACTCCCCTAGGTTTGGAAGGGGGGAGCACAAAATAGATTAATTATACCTACATTTCCTCCATTTAAAAGAAAATGGCACTAAAGTCCAAAAGCAATCAATGAGTTACAGCTGATCTATGTTTCCTGATACATACTGAAGACACTGAAAGTACAGACATTATCAAGAGCTTATAGCCTTTTTTGTGGTACAGGGTCAAATCTCTGCTGAACAAATAACCACATCTTCCTCTCCACGAAAGACACTTCTTTCAGCCCTTACCCCATCTCAGAGGGAGCAATCTGAGCGTATTTGTGGGATCGAGAGGAAGGCTACATTGCTTCTACAACAACTGCCTACAAGACAGTCTAGACAGTGAAAAGCTGATGCAGAGTATAGTTTTGCCATCACTCTACCACAACACCGTAGTTGGTTGCAACTTCTCTGAACACCTAATTATACTGCTTTGAAGAGGAGACCTACGCACTCCCCCAATGACCATTCACTCAAGACAACCTGGGTAGTTTGCGCACACGCTCGCCAGACCCTGCTACCACAGACACCTGCACACACTGCACTAAGCACGGCCACACATGCTGCTTTCTAATGACGCTTTTCTCCTCCCCGCTGCTTTTGCACCAGAGTCTCCCATCACCTAGAATGGGCTTCACAAGGCATTTCTGTCGTACTTCGAACTGACACCCTTCCCCTTCTCTTGACCATTGACTGCATCACTCCAGTTTCCTGGTGACAGAACTTTTTCTTTGTAATCTTAGCGGTACTTTATTGGCTTGCATGAAGTTACACGACAGTCCTTTATCTCTATGAAGCAGGTTGGGGCCGACAAGCTGGGCAGGGACCAGGGGAAGTCGTGAGAAGGCGGCCAGCTCTGCCTGTCTGCAGTCCGGCGTGCATTTTGCTCCTCCTTCAGATGTTTTCTTGTAGAAGGGCACAAAAGGAAAACGCTATGACCTGTCCCCAAAAACTGCACTAGGAGGGAGAATATGCAGGATGACATCAGAGGAGATGGGAATTTTATAGGCTCTGGGTTACAACAAAATAAAACCACCATCAGCCTATCAATCTCAAAAACATTCCTGCCAGAAAGAAGGTTTTTTTCCCCAACTTGTTCTTCAAACACTGTATTACAGTGTTGTCCCTCACTAACCATGCTCACGCCATATCCCTGGAGTCGGTTCTGTTTCTGTGCCTCTTGATATCCTCATGATGTCTGTATATACTGTCCTCAGCCTCTGAAAATCATTTTCATTTTGTGACAAGGATGATGAAAGAAGAAAAACAAAGTAGCTGCCCGCAAAAATGTTTTAGAAAATTACAAGCTTGTGAAAAGAAAAGGTCTAGCAAAGCTCTTCTTTTGCCACAATTAGATTAGGTGCTACAATGTTCATGAAACCCTTTCTTCTGCCTAGTCATTTCATAGCATTTAATTTCCTGCCTCTCAGTGATTAAACCAACTGAAAGGTAGTAGATAAAGCAAGTTTGCTTGCTGTTTCAAACAGGTATATTAGTGCTTTACACTTTAAAAGCTTTTAAAGTGTCTTCAGACGCTGATTAACAAACACTGTTCATAAAACCGTGTTTGAGGTCAGACTGTGGCAGCAGATACGTGACTGAAACTTACTACAACAGCTCTATTGCAATGCTCTACACACAGGACACCTCCATTGCATACATTAAGGAAGCTTAAAGTTAAGCTTCACATATTTAAACACTAACAAAGTCTACTTAATGGCAGTCTTCAAAATGACAGTGGCCTCCTAATCTGCTGGAGATAAAGAAGTGCCAAGATTAACGATTACATAAGTGCATCGCAGAGCCCAGAAACAATAATCAGCTCTTCTGTTGTTATTTGTGTACAAAGGCTATTAGAGTCATCTGACATTCCAAAATCCAATTTGAAGTTGTTAAACCCCTTTCATGTACTTATTTGAGGTTGGAAAACCGAAAGGTTCGAAAAGGGAAAGGAAGGGTCTGATTTCCTAATTCTTTTCCCCTGATTTTGCTCTAAGCCAAATCTCTAAGAAATGCAAAAAAAGAAGCTTTTAAACAATGCCTGGAGTAACCAATATTGCTGTTGAAGGAATAATACCAATAAAACCCTAACACGCTTAGATAGCAAGCAAACCAAGTAACTATTCTATAGGAAAAGACCCCATTGAGCTGAGGGCCTCGACAACATCAGCTACATGACTCTGACAATAGTGGCCATCTTCAGCAAATCGGCAGGGTGAGAAACCAAAGGTGCTCAGGTACCAAACCTCCATCTCAAGCTAGTAATGGACTCAGCGAGAACTCGCTCTCTGGATTCATGTGGGCACAGTATTGCTGGCAAGAGACCAGACCGCTCTTTGCAAAATAAGGCAAGCGTCAGGTCTGACTGTAGCCTCTCTGAATATTACACAATCAAGTCTTTTTCCACAAAAACCCTTTAAAACTCACAACGACCCTTGTTTTGTTTCTGACAGAAGACTGAAAAGCAAGTTTAGAAACAAAATGAACAAATTGGTCTTCTACCGGTTCCTGCGTTGGTCCTTTGCCCCCGCAGAGGACACGGAGACTGGGACAGGGAAAAGGGAGGCTACGTGCCTGCCCTCTCCATCTGATCAATGAGTCGTGCCTCCCCGCGCCAGGCCAACTGCGGAAGCGGGACAGCCCGGCAGCCGGGAGCTTTGTCAGCAGCCACGTGTGCAGCGCATAAACCGGCAAACTGCACATCGCGCTTGCCTCTCAGGGGAGCCGTCAATTACAATCCCATTTGTAGCACAAATTGCTGCAGCCCTGAACGCAGAATTCCCTGCTGGCTCCAAAATTCACAGAAAGGGCAGCTGAGCAGGCTCCGGCTCTCAGACAGGAGGGTGTGCATGGCAGACAGAGCTGCGGACCAACCGCTGCAACTTGATCTTGCGGGTGATGAGCTGGGCCTCGTGCTGAAATGGCAGCTGCCGCAGCCACCGCCCTTCAGGGGGAAAGGACCAGCCTGGGAGCAAGCAGCCTCTGGAGACCACAGGCCCTGCTCCCTCAGCTTGGGGGTGACTTTCTCTCCTTGTATCACGAGAGGCGACGTGACAGCTGCGATTCAAGCTAATGAAGGTAATCACAAGAATATGCGTAAAGGAAGGGCAAGATGCTGACTGTCACAACCGAGCTTACGTAGCGGCAGATCTGAGGCAGCCTTTCTCCTTCCCTGTTGTGATACTGGTAGTAAACCAGCCTCGGTTTCTTGTACGGCAGAACAGAGCCATTATGGACTACGCGCACAAGTTTTTCTTTTATGGCTGCGAAGTGATTTTCTAGTGTTCCCTAAGGTAAAGTCAATTAAGTGATAACTGCATCTGTGCAGAGAGTATTCAAAATGCTAATATCCCCACCCAGATAAGTCTTCAACTTTGCCTGCTTATTTATCGCCAACTCTTAGAAATTATTGCCATGAATGCTCCAGTGCCTTCACTCATTATCTTTGCGATCCTGCTTCCTCCTAACAAAAAGGCAAAAAGTACAACACCTAGGAGCTGTACCACTCTGACCACACTGGGGAGGAAAATGATACAAGCAAGGAAGTACCAGCTGATCTACTGCAGTGTAGCTACTGGCCTATTTTGCTGCTCTCAAAGTCGTTCAGCTTTCCATCTAACCTGTAGAGGTAAGAAAATCTGCTATGCCATCAGAGGCTCACATACTCTAGAAATAACAGCAGTTTGCATCATGAATTATCTAACACAATTTACCGCTCAGGGAAAAGAAAAGCTGTCATGTTTGGTGTTTTGCCATGTGGCCATCAGACTCTAAAATTTTAGTGTTTGTTATCTTTGCAATGGAGGTTTCGGGCGCTCGGCTCTAAGATGGCTTCCGTACCTCAACATGGGATGACTCACGTTACCTAAGTCTCTGGCAACATGTGTTCAATGTGTCTCCCATGTTTTTAAATGACACCCCCCCCCCCATTGAAGCTGAAAACCCCAGTACTGAAAACAAAGGAACTTGACGTACTGACTTACCATCAACATTTATATGAATGCCTTAATACTTTATTACTTTTGTTTATAAAAATTTCAAAATTGCAAAATGGCCACCAAAAAAACCCAAACAGAGAATGCTGCATTTTTCAAACCAGTCTGAAACTACAGTAAGGAGAAGACAGTCCTATGTCCCACAGAACCAGGCAGAATACAAGCATTGGGTAGAATATGAGCACAAATAGGAGATTAAAGAATAAAATTATTGAGTCAACTGTTGCTAAATGCATTTGTCAGATTAAAAGGCAAAAACCCAACTTGCTTCACATGTTTAATGCTAGGTTCTAAAGGCCAAATCACCCCAAAAGGTAGAAGCTGGCAAGTTGTGAGTATATTTGATTTGTGTTTCCTCAAATAAAGGAGGCTTGATAAAAGTTAAGAGGAAATAATAGAAACAGCACCTGTATTATTGTCGTAATTGTATCTAATGACAATCCAAACCATTTAATGAGCTAAGCTTCATCACTTTGTCAGGACAAGAAAACAACCTTGTAACCAGAGCTGAATGAAGCCATACAATAAGTTACCGAGAATGATGAACATAATGTCTCAACCCTTTCAAGATGCTCTTTACCCATCATTCTTATTGATGATTCTTTCCCTGCTTGTGCTCAGCACACACCAGAAAACAGACCAGAACAAACGCCAGGCAACTCCACGGCTGTACCATTTTGACACGGCACTATTTTAAAAGGCTGACACACACAGTCAGTTACTATACCATCCTCGATAAAGACCCAAAACGTTTAACCAGAACTCCTCCATTCCTACTCTCAGAAGAATACTTGCACCATAACTTTGATTATCCAAAGCTCCCAGGGGACAAACGGAAGCAGAGATAAGCGGGGGAGCAGCCAGAGGTCTTCTGAGAATAATGGAAGTGAAAGGAGAGGAAGCAAACTCCCCACAGAGGAACTGCTGGCTCAGCTCAGCCCTGAAATTTCCCTATTCCTGAATGAGCATTCCTAAGTAAAATAAGCTTCTCTTAGCAAGCATTCCAGATGATTGTAAAAAGCATTTGACAGAGTTTAGAATTATTGTTCATTTTGGTATTTGACTCCCCAGAGGCAGACAGCTGTTGTTACTGCAGCCATTTATTAACCAGTGGTACAGCTGTAACCACGCTCCTGATAGTGTCTCGATGGTAAACGAGCGGCCAGATTCTTTCCAAATCTGTGTTTCCCAAAGTGTTGTTTGGAAAACATCACCAGAAAAAGTTCCAAACTGAATAAAAAATACGAACAGATATATCACAAGCCTTAGCATCAGGGCAGAACATCCACGTAGAAGAAATCTGTTTGGGGAGTTGCGGGCGCTTTACACAGAAAGTACAAGTTTTTATTTATATTATTGCAGCACAAGTTAATGCCAATTAAGTAGGAGAGTCACTTTGGATTTAGCACAGAACCTGGCCCAGGGCACTGGCACACTGAATAGAAATAAATACTAATCATGCTTGCTCACACTGAGAGGATTAGATAACTACAGACGTAGGAAATTAAAACCACAACAAGATGACCCCACGCTCATGATTTCCCTGTTGTACCAGATCAGTCAATATGAATAATCGACAATGTAAATTGAAATCCTCAGATAAAAATAATGGTTTTACTGCTTTATTTCTCTTCACTTGCAAATAAATTGAGTTGACTATCTCTGACAATGCCACGGTTTAATATTCTAAACACACTATCTCCTTTAACAATGCCTGGAATAGAAACAAGCTGCTGAGCCAGATCCTCAAGGGGTGAAAATCAACATTGCTACACTGACTTCAGTGGAAGCACATTGATCTCCACCAGCTAAAGCTTTGGGCCCTAGTGGGCAATTAGGTTTCTATTATATGCTAATTTAAATAATGTACCACAGAACATTTGCTGTAGAATAAAGCAAGTCTACATTCTTCTGTGGAGAAGGACAAGCATTTGCTGTGGCATGATGAGAGTTACAGATTCTGGTTTCAAAGAGCAGGATGAAGTTTCGGTATAAACTACTCCTCATAATAACATTTTTAAACCTGCAATTACTCATGCTATACTTCTTTAGGAAGCCTGTAATTATTTGGTAAGTTCTTACCAACGTCTAGTCTAGAACATAATTGCTAACACTGCCTCCTTCAAAGGAACTAGCGACTATGTTAAAATCTGGGTTTTGTTAGGTTCCTACTCCACAAAGTGGCTGGGCTGTAATGTTACGATCTGTATTCAGGGGAGGAGGAAAACCAAACTGATTTATGTCCCAATCTTGAGCCTTTGAGCAAGGTCCGAACAAAAAAACAAATACAACAATCCCACGCACGTTTCTTTTGAGGCTTCAGAGATGGCCAGGTTGGAACAGGGACTGTGGCTGCAGCTGACACAGGCCAGAGCGTTTTTGCAACCGACATTCACGGCACTGAGGAGCATCTGCAACACCCTCTCACGCTCCCGGCGAGGCCTCACGCTCCAGCCAGAAGACAAAAGAGCAGAAAAGCGGGGGGACAGGGTTCAGCCACAAAGACAGCAAAAAAGATTTGCAGGGCATCAGAGAGCAGTTCAGGTGAAAAGATATCATCCCCGTGTAGAAAAAATGTTAATGGCAGTTACAGAAAATGCTTTGTTTTCTTCTGTAGTAATTTCTTAAGTACGAGAACTCCTTGCAGTCTCCTTTTAAATGTCACTGGCACCCTTCTTCCTGCCTCAGTCATCAACAACCAAGTTATTAGCGTGCCAAGGTCCCTACTTAAAGTTTTCTGGACCTCTGATGTAGTCAGGATGAGGGCATCATTCCACACTTACAGGTTCTCCTGCGTTGCTGTCCTTCAAGTCAAGCAGCAGGAGTCAATACATACTCTGTTTTGAAAGCTGAAAGCACACCTCGGCACGGCAATTTGGAAAATCTCCAAACACCACTTTTGAGAGTGGGATCAGCAAAACAGGGGTTTTCCCCATATGTATGACTCTGACACGAATGTCACAGCAGAAAGCTCCTGAAGATGACGCTCCACCTAAAGACTAACATGCTTGCAATTCCAATTTGTCTTGTTTTCTACGGAACCACTCAAGGCAGAAAGGCAAAGTAAGGTGGGCTCACCATGGGCCAAAGTGGTATAAGGTGAGATGTGGCATTAAGCAGCAACACTTAAATAATGTGATTCCTTTATAAACGTACTTATCCTAGTAACAGTGCTCTTCTCTGGTTGCATTCGTAACTCCTCAGAAATAGTTTAATTTCCAACAGAAAAAGCTTATCTAGAGTTAAGCATTTTTAAATGATAGCAGCCACACAAGAAGAACTTGCCACGCAGGGAAGGTCTAAAATGTCACCGCAGCAAGAACTCGGGACTTCTCAGCTGCCCTGTCACCGTGCTTTGGGTGGGCTCTACAGACCTGGGGAAAATTCAAAGCATGCAATCTGCACTCGGAAGAAAGAAGAAACCAGAACTGATTGTGGTTAGGGTTTTGATTTTGTTTACATGCCCAACAGGGAAAGGAGAGTACAGAACTCGACCCCACGAACTCCACAAGCATTTTAGCCAGCAGAAGTCTCCAGTCATTGAACGGAGCCAGCCTCCGCTCCCTCTCCCCCGCTTCTCCTGGCACCTGTACAGCTGCACTGCGAGAGCCAAATGCGGGAACGACTCAGGCTGAAACTGCTCTTTGGGGGATTAACTTTAACCTGAATCAGTTTCCTGACTTAATTCCCCACGTGACTGCAGAGATGCTGCTTGTGCTCGCACAAGGGAGGGGTGCATTTATTTGGCAATGCCAGCTTATGGGAGGTTAAAATACTCACAGTACTAAACTGTTAGTCTGCTAAATCAGTACAAGGAGACCTGGGGTAGCAGGCAGAAGGACAAGGAACACAGGGTTGGTTTTCTAAGAAACAGAATAGTCTATGAGTAAGTCATTGGTTTCTGTGTCCAGTATTGCTGTGAAACTTTAAGCAAGTCACTTACTTGATGTGTCAATTCCTCAGCTGTGAAATGAGGACAACGCTTTCTTACATCACCAAAGTGTCGTAAGTTGAAAATTAATGACTGAGGTACTTGGACACTCTGGTGCTGAGGGCCAAGTCAGTACGTAGCTACAAGAGTGGAGTGATTAGTGACAGGGAGGGGCTAAGGAATCAACCTATTATTTTTGGTGGACTATTTCCTTAGAGGATAAATGAGAGTAACTGCTACTTACTTGATTGCAAGGAATTGAAAGAGCTCTCTGTAGCTCCCTCATGGGTGGACACCTGAACAATTAAACAGCTATGACCTAATTTTAGTTAGAAATCTTATGTCACAAGGAATTTACAGGGAAGTGTCTTCTGTACGTGCAAAAATAATTGCACTGCAGAAGGATAGTTGACCAATGTGTTAGTTTAGCTGTACAACATTCAGGGGTAGACAGTATCCCGTTTTCCTTCCTCATAGTCCCAATCCCCAAATTTCTGACCATAAGAGATACAGCTGCATGATACAAAACATCATAGGAGTAGGACTGAAAGAAATTCCGTGAACACACTGCTTCCAGCATCAGAACGATAGGGTCAGTTTAAGGCAAAGTTTACAGAAACGTTACAATCAAATCTCACATTCTGTGTGATAGAAACGATGGAATATCACCTGGGGGGGTTGTACCACGCCTATACACACCAGTGGTACTTGAAGGCACTTCTTTTTAAAATGCCATTATTATGCACATAGAGCCATGTCACAAGGGTTGTGTGTGTAAGCCAGGGCAAGTCATGTACCTGTCACGGTTATGCGTGCATGTAACTTCTGCAAGATGTGTAAGTCTCGCTGAACATACCAGGAGTTAAATGATTAAATAGCTTCATGGAGCTGGACACATCCCTTTCTGTAATCCAGTTAATACCTGTAGAACACGAGGACTGGAGGCTTCCTATCTGTGAGGATCCATTAAATACCATCTTGTGTTTGGATACATCAATAGGAGTAGAAGGCACATAAATACTTAAAATAGGTAAATAGTGTGTCAAGTCTTTCTGAATTTATTATGTATTAAGAGCTTATTATGTCCCTGCTAGATTAGAGAGCACATATTCAAAACACAAGTACAAACATAAGGAAAATAAGAATCCACCAAGGAAAGCTTTAAAGTTGAAATACCAACCTGAGGATTTTAGCTCCTGCTTTATGATTTTAAGACATCAGGCTGACCATTCTAAAAATCCCTGGAAAGGGAAAGCACTGAAATTCCTTTTCCTCAGTCCTCTATGCCAGAGGATCAGCCCTAAATAATCATTATTACGAAGTTGTATCAGTGCATTAAAAAAAAAAAAAAAAAAAGAAAAAANACCCTGCACACTCTGGATTTGCAGTGAAGACCAGCAAAACACAAGGCAGGCTGAAATTTCTGCAGCCAGTCTGACAGTTTGCAATTAAATTGCTAGGAATGCATAAGTGTTATTGGCCTTCCAAAGCAGATCCTTCCAGTTTTATGGGCAGAGAGTTAAGCACCCTGTAAATTGTACCCAAGACTCAAACCCTCAGTGTTGCATCTGCTTTTGTTCAACTTTTTATTTTCTGAAGTCTTGTGGTTAGGCAATGAAATGTGAATCTGTTGATTCCTGGCTATGACACAGGCTTCTTGTGTGGCCCAAGCCAACTCTCTGAAGCTATACTTCAGTCCCCTACTTGTGAAACAGGTAAAACACATCCCTCAGTGATGTTTTATGCATAAATTAACTTGTGGAAGCTGGTTTTTCAAAGAGTTCACTAATTAACATTATAGACAACCCTATAGATAAAGAGATTGTCAGAGGACTCTGTCTGGCAACCCTGGCCCAGGGAAAGAGCACATTCCAGAAGTGATGGTAGAATCTGCATACAATTCCAGAAAACCAAGTTTACTGAATTCCACAAGGTTATTTTTTAAGAACATGTACTTCTTGGTAACATATTGTAAGGGCATCTCCTACATTTAGTTTCATTTGGAATGAAACGCCATCATCAGATTTCAGCACAATTTATATGTATTATCTTGACAAAATTTTACTGGAAAAATTCCAAAGCATTTTGTAAGCTTAGAACAAAGAGTTTAACATTGGACACCCTGTTTTCCACAAATATACGTTTACAAGTTCTTGTGTTTACACACTGCCTGGTATCTAGCTTGTGCTTAGAACATGGAATAAAGTCCACAAGCAACTTTGTGTTCTAGTTTTCACACACTAGTACAACATCCAAGCACAAAACTCAAGTACAAAACAAATTAAATAAAATACAGTTTTCATACTAGGATGACCAGAAATAGACTAAAAAGAGGACTGAACATTACTAATCCTTGTTCTGCCTACACTGACAAAAGAGACTAAACCATGAATCTTAGCTTCCCCCCCCTTAAATAGTACAGGATATGACTTGACAGATCTACAGTCCTCATTTTAACATGATTTACTTCACCTAAAAGTATCAAACCTTTTAAGCTCATCTCATTGTCAAACACGCATCAATTCAAATAGTCAATACGGAAAGACACAAACAAGATAAAGCTTTTACTAAGTCTGCAATTATGGTTTTCAGAAGCCATTGAAAAGTGACTGTACAAGTAGGAACTGAAATATGCTTTCAAACAACAGCTGAACTTCTGTCGTTAAGTTATCGCCTAGCCCACATACCAAGTATGTCTAGTTTTCTTTGAAACACAGCAGCTTACTGATTACAGGAACTAAATATTAATTTCTGCCTTTGATTTTAAGACCATAATCCCATGCTGGAAAAAGGATTTGTCACTGTTGCTGCGCACCAGTGAATTCACTTGCTTCATTTCAAATTTAACGTGTTTGTTACTGTCTCACTATAAGGCAAATAGCTGAGCAGTAAGAGCAGCTGATGACAACCCTCAGAACACAGGTAACAAACTATAATTTTTGAGTTTCTCAAAGCTGAGGTGAACTTCATCTTTGTCTTGTATTTGCTCACAGGTGATGTAATGAATCCATCAAAAGCTCTGTTGCAACATTAATGACATTCAAAATCAACGCACACAAAAATTGTCATTAAGTTTATTTAAAAAAATAAATTGCCTATGATTTCATGACCAACTAATCAACACCATTACTTTTCTAAAACATATATTCAACTCCACGCTGTGCACAGTATTACGTAAGGGAGGAGGGCCTGTCTGCTCCTTCATACATCCCTCCCAGCAACAACACAGAGCTAATACATGACCAGGGCTTCCCCCATGCCTTCGTACACTCCTACAGCTGGGACTTTGCCATCACCACGCTTCAGTGGAGTTCCAGCCTGCCTACATCTTAGTCTCATCAAGCGTACTTTAGCATCTTTACACAGAAAAGAATGGGATTCCATTACAATACAGCAACTTGTAAGTATTTAGAATCACTTTTTTATGTCACAGTGGGGAGAAGTGCTCCTTGCCCTAAGAAACTAGACATGCCGCTCCCAAATAAGACTCTCCGTTTTTGGAATACACACTATTAGGGCACTACAGTAGCATTTTGCTAGTGACGGTGCAGCTCTGAATCCTCCTAGTAAGGCAACAACACTAATCTTTCAAACCATTCAGCTATTTTGCACTTTTCTCAGTGAGCTTAACGATGGGGAACTTTTGGATCGATACACTTTTACATTACAAGTGGAGGCAGAAGCAAAGAGCCAAATACCTATTGCAGGTAGAGGCCACAGTCGTAACCCAGAATAGCAGGGCAGACAGATAGATCTCATGTGTGTGACTGCCCGAGCGAGATGAGCTGGAAAACAAGCAAACTGGGTTGTAATTTTCATCTTTACCCTTAAAATTTAAAGTCTTCCCAAAACTGAAGAGAGCAGTTCAATGGAGCCTGCGCAAACAAGGGATTACTAGACCCTTATCTGATACCAACGATCCTCCGGAATTAGGTGTTACCCAGGAAGAGCAGTGGGAAGGTACAGGGCTTGCCACTCCTAGGTGGTACCCATCTTATATACATTCCCACGGTGTTTCACCTTGCCAGAGAAGAAAAATAAACCACGCAAGGCCAGCAGTAGTTCTCGGAGAAAGCCGTGAAAAAGCAGTTGTGGCCCGTACCATCTGGTGCAGTGGGGAAACGACCCTCCTCTTTCACCAACCTTGAACACACAAGAACGCTGTAGTGGCCCTGCGGTAGGAAGGTGCCAGGCCGGGAGGGGGAAGGCTGACGGCAGCTCCCCCAAAGAGGTAGGAACGATCAAGGGAAAAGTGATGACTCACACTACATGATTTATTGCCGGGCGCTGTTCCCAAATGTGTTAATAAAGTTGCAGCCAAACAAATACAAATCCCTTAGGTCTTGTCTTTGTTCCAGCATGGCCAAGACAATCGAGTATTATTTTCAAGTAAAACAAGGATGAGAATCTAGACAATATTCTTACCACAATTAATATTTATGTTTCACCGTTCTACTTCACAGCATTGCCAACCCTCAAGTATTTAATAAAAAAAAAAAAGTACAAAACAAGAAAGAAGCAAGCATACACACTGACACAGAAAGTCCTAAGATTTTTAACAAGTAAGTTTGAGCTGTTCTGTTTGGTTTCTAGTTTATCTTCTGTAACTTCAGAGGCAAGAGACAACAGACAGAAGCACTCCATAACCACCACACTGAACTGAAGCAAGATGCCAATACAAAACCAGATAACTTGGTGTCAGTTAGCAAATGGCTTCAAGAGTTCACAGCAAAGCTCTTCTTGTAGGTCTTCTGGAAACTGAGAAATGGAGGGAAGAGGAGAGAGGCCAAAGAATTGTTTGCATTGAAACATTTGCTTCAATTAGCGGTGAAGCTCTGGGGAAGCAGTGATCAAGCACCCAAAAAACCTGTGACAGGTTTCTGTAAGCCTCCCGCCCAGGTTTCCCATACCAGCTAGTGACAAAGAAACATATTTCCATATAGCGCAATCACTGTGCAAGCAGATGCTCCTTTTAGCTTTAATTAGCAGTGAAAGAGAAGCTATATTCACACTTTGACTTCCGATATAGCTTTGAATCATGAGAGACACAATAGCTAAATATGACCTGCCTGCTGGCATATGAGTTTCACAGGGCAGTTCTGTGAGGGAGAGAAACAATGGAGCTGTTCGAAGGGCAAGGAAGCACAAAGGAATGATGCAGTTTGCAGGATCCGTTTTCCCAGGTATGACCCACAAGCAGTTTCTGAATTGAGTCTGGAGATTCCTTTGTTGCAAAAGCGAGATAAACCATGGGTTAGATGGGTTACATTCTGATCCCATCCAGCATGGGATCACAATATATTTCCAAGCTATATCCATGAGTAAACCCACCAGGAATATTTTTAAATGATAGCTGAGAATCAGCTATATCCATCTGTTTCTCACTTCACTGTAATTCTGGTTTTGTATACCTCATATGTGATTTAGACGATGACTGCCATGTTTTGTAAAACAACTTGTTTAAGAGTAATTCCATACAGCTTTCTTGCCTCATGCTAGTTTGTTTTAATAAACTCAAATTTACTAGGCAATCTACAAGCAAGGCAGAGGCTTCACTGACACCTTCCTAAAATCTAGCCTGTGGTTGATTTGTTATTAATCACGCTTATAATCAGAACAGTTTGTAGGTATTTAGGGAACTCATGATACAAAATGAAACATTTTAGATACTGCAGCAGCTTGGCATGGTAATTCCAAATCTCTTTCCTCCAACGTTGCGAATCTGAGAGCAGGAGTTTCTCTCCAAGTAAAAGAACAAGCAAGAACAAATTCAGCTCCCTGAGCGCGCCAATGAGCGTCTGCTCGTGTCCCTGGCACCGACTGCCAAAAGGTGGTAATAAAGTCAGAAATGTTTTGGGGTGGGGGACTGGGAACACGGCTTTAGAGACCAGACGTGAATTTTGGGAGATGGAAAGACAATTAAAGCCCATCTGGAGAAATGGTTTCTTCCAGTTGACACGACCCTCTGGTGTGCTTGGAACTATTCCAGAAGGCTACTGAAGGAACAAAGATCTCTTGAAGAACTGAGCATGCAGCGTTAGAAAGGTAAAGCACAGGGGTGTCCTAGAGGGCTCTGTCTTTCATTCTCTCATGATGATCTGAAACAGTTGGCTATAAAGGGCCTAAAACGTATAGTTGTGTTGTTACCCCTCACTACACTGATAAAGAGATTAAATAAGGCACTGGCAGTTTGCTTTCAAAAGGCGGTGAAAGAAGAACACAAGAAAGTGAATTAGAGATGAAGAACGTTAACATGAAGAAGAAATGAAAGCAATGAAATGAAAGAAACGTGAAACTAGACAGCAAAGGAAAGAGGATCAGGCAATTACACAGCACTTCAGCGAGATGACAGTACTGCGTGCAGCCTATGCAATCCCAGGGCAATGTGAATTCCAAGCAGGAACATTCTTACATCTACCTAAATGGAATAGCCAAAATGGAAGGGTAGAGATGGAAATGGCAGAAGCACCACATTCGAGTCTAAAAATACATACGCTGCTTATTTCCCAATCTGTCTTTGGGAAACTGCAATCAGCAATGCTTAGGCTTATTATTTTCTCTCTAAAACTCCTGAAAAGACAAAAAGGAATCCTATTAACAAGGTGTAATGAGCAGGCTTGCAAAGATTGCATTAAAATCTGCTGTGGTTTGGTTGCATCTAGATTTTAATTCTGATGATCGGTTAGCACTTTACTGTAAGCTTCACACAACACGTATATTGTAAGAAGTCAAAGCTGTAACATCTCTTTCTTACGTTAAGTTGTTTGAATGTAGCAAAACCAATTACTCATTTGAACATACATCTGAAGAAATTTACCTTGAAAATTTACCAATCTGACAAGAGTTAATGGATTTGCTATGAAAAAACAAGTTGTTTTTTTTCCCTGCACAAACGAGTAGGCTCACTGCATAGCCAGATCTCATTGCAAAGCCAAAGACCTTAACATGATAAAAGCAAAAAGCATTAAGTGTATTAATGCCTGTTCAAAATGAATTGTCTTTGCAGTATCTAGCTTCTGTTCACACTTCTTCAATTACAAACACAACCACCAACCCAAGAAACCACTCACTCTTTATATCCTAAGAGGCCCAAAAGCCTTTTCACAAAACAATTCTGTTGTCACTTTTATATAGGGTTAGTTGATGCCTTTCTCTCTCCTTTTTCAAATAAGCTAAATATAATTAATGACTTCAAAATGGAATTAGTTCAACAGCATTTGGCTGAAAGCATTTATTTACATGAATCCAGTTATAATTCATAACTCAAAGGCATATTGTAAAGAAATTCACTGAAAATTCAAATAGCAGCCTTCTATATAAAAGTGGTATTAAAGCTTAGACATTAGTACAGTCAACATAAATTCTGGTTTTAACAGGCTTGGATAAACATAAATTTTGGCTCAGCAAGTCTGCTTCGGCTGTCAGTACTCTGAAATATATACAGGCTTTAACAAACCTTTAATTCAAAAAACCCATTATTGTACCAACTGAAATAGAAAGACTCGAGTATCAAAGAGGACTTCTCCCCACTTTCATGGTATTACTTCTGTAAGACACCAATTGATCTACAGCCCTTGAAAGAAAACAACTCGCTTCCCTCTCCTGGATAAAAGTCAGTGCAGTTTTTTCATCCATCACAGTGTAACAGCATCAAAATACACCTTCTGCATCAACTTATAACAAGGAAAAAACCCTGGAAACCACAAAGCCATTACATGACATGTCAATTTACTTTGTCTGACAGATTCACTGCAGAAAAAAATGTTTTCATTAAAAAAAACCTAGATGAGGTTTTGTTTAAAGCACTCAGAAAGAAATGAGGAAAAAGAGACATGAGAATTTATACAGATTTACATCTTGCTAATGTTATTCTGAGGTGCTCTTCAGCTTCATAAGGAAAACAGAGACAGCTTCCTGAGCCCAGAACATGAAGCACTACCTTTGTCCAAACGCCAAAGTGAAAAGCCCCCTTTTCCTGGCAAAGAACAGGGGAGCTCTGCAACCAGCGCAGTGGTCAGGAGCTGCTGTCTCCAGCAGGGCCTATGGGAAGGGCTGCACCAGCCGGGCCTCGCACAGGGAACAGGTGGATCAAGGTAAAGTCCACCCAGCAGAAAAGAAAGTCCCAGCTCCAGCAGCCAGCTGTGAGCAGACAATTACTACAGGTCTAACTTTTGACAGGCTTAAGCCCTTTACCAGCTTAATACGATATCATTTGGAAAGCACACGGAAGACCTAACTGTGGCTGTTACAGGCTGTCCAGGAGTCTAAAGAGCACTTGGTGACGTGTCCTGCACCCACTGCTTTGGGGTGGATTCCAGCCTGCTCGGCTCCTTTTAACCCCTGCCACAGCGCCCGCTTCTGCTGGCTTTTGTAGAGGGCAGGGAGAAGTTTCACCAACACGTTCACAGCGCACGGGTGCCTAGCACAGCCCCATTTCAGATGGTGGCAGGGCATCTGTCCAGAGCACCAGACTGGACACTTGCCTTCTAAACTGGAGATTATTTTTCTCATCTAGGACTATTTATGCAATGTTCTGAGATTTAATAAATTGTCAGACTGTTTGATACTTAATAACTAATAACATCCACAACACATTTAGCAGCATCTGAGAAACTGCATAGCCAAATTAATTTGCCCTCTCTGACATTAAAACCAGTTATTGTTAATAAACAATGCTTTCAAATATTGAGGCGAGTTCTTTAATTCAAGTGAACAATGTACTTGGAACTACTGTGACGGCATTAGCAGATAGGTAAACAAATACATGCTTATTTTCATTCCTTTGGTGCGACAGGCATTCTCTCTTTAGGAGTCTTTTGGTTTCTTGTGTTCTATTACTATGTGCTATTTTCCCTGAAAACACCACAGTACTTACACTCAACTTTCTTTTTTTTTTTTTTTTTTTTTATGGAATGCTTTTTATTCTTCCAGGCCATGCTAAATCCTCTTTGATTAGCTTGTTCAAATACCCGATCTCATTATAAAAAGAATATGATTTTGAGTAATAGTAATAAGCACAGCTTCACTGAGGGATCTAATTCCCTTAGCGGCCTGTATTAAAGGCGGGAAGTTCTTCCACAACGCTATCGGAAGGGTATTGCACAGGGGCAGCTCAGCCTGCCCGCACGCAGTGACAGGAACCACTTGCACGTTTGATGCGCACAAACAACTCCATTAGTCTGAAGAGAAATGCAGACAGGATCTGCTACTCCAACTTTACAGCCACTTGCTATGAATCAAGCTGAAGGACAACTTGTTCCTTTAGATAGTCTTTGGGACAACAAACAAGTCTGAAAAGCAACGTAAAAGCCTAACAAGAGAGTAGGTTTGGAATAATTTCTCCCATTCTACTAACATGACTTATGAGCATTCAAAACTGCTTGGGACATGACGCTGTCTTCAAAAGGAAAAAATGAGTAGGTACTTAAAACTAAATGCATCTCAAGACTACTTTCTACTGACATTGTTTACAATGGGCTTAATTATTTATGGGAAGAAACCATCCCATTGTATATCTGCCTGAATTCTTGAAAAACAAGTAAAGGGAATAAAAATTAAAATCTTGTTTGTAAAGCACTGGATTAGCAGCAAGCAATCTGGGTTTTGTCTCCCTGGGTAAATCTCTTAGATAGCTGGATCAAAGTAGTCCTTTGTGAAACAGACACTTTACTGAGATGTTTGGAGACTTGGAACATTTTCCGAAGAGATAACGATTTTGGTATCCAGCTTAATACAACTTTGAAAGCATTTTCTGAAAACTGGAATTAATTATAATTAAATTTAAATTCTTCTCCCACATTATATTTGGTGATTACATTTGAAATCATGCTATGTAATTTCAATTATTAAGGTGCTTTTACACTAGAAGTAGCTAAGAGTCCTCAAAAACTGTAAAACTCCCACCAATGAAAATACGCTTGGCTAACAAAAACTTACTCAAATTTAGAAATAATGCCTCAGCCAGTGCACAGCAGTGCTTCTGCTGTGCTCTATGCCAGCCTTGGACATGCTCCTAGAACTTTAACTTTAGGCTCCAAGGAGACAAGTTGGACATCTGTGCATGTTGCACATTCAGAATATTCATTCACATGTAAAGAGATCCCACCCACTGCTAATACAAAATCTGAACTTAGCACAGTTACCAAATCACTAGTAAAACAGCAACAATCGAAGACAAGAAGTTAAACTACACAACCCCAGATTATTTTCTGTTGTCACCTCCCTAAGCAATTTTTCACTTCAATTCAATGAGAAGGGAAAAAAAGGAAAAAAGAAAAAAAAAAACAAACACCAAACCAGTATTGAAGGATTTCATTTTGAGATTTTGATTTTACAAGTTGCGGGCAACTCTCCCTGTGCACGTGCGTACACACACTCTCTGAAAATAACAAGCTATTAACTTGACAGTTCAAGTATTTTAAAGGTGGGGAAAAACAGTCTCTAAAGAGTTAGTGATTTTTTTTACTATTATTCAAAAGTACACCCTTTCAAAACTTCCTTCAATTTAGCATATAAATTGAATTAATTTGATTAGTCTTTCTGAAACCTAAAGCTCTTGTCTCTTCCAAATGCGCTCTATGCCAGCTAGCAGGCCAGGACTTGACATACTTGACTGATGAAACCTCCACCTTCTTTTCACAGCATAGTACAGACATGTCTGCTGTTAATTCCTCATAGCAAGGTACACACACAGCCATCGCATTTACTTGAGAGAAATGGTCACTATTTACAACCAATTACAATAATTTCCTGAGCAAAGGCTTGATTTCAGCATGTTGAGCATCCTCAACTCTTCCCAATGCCCCTGTGCGCAGAAGTGAGCAGTGCTATTAGAAGAACTCAAGCATGTTGCAAGATCCAGGTAAAGCCACTTAGTTGGTAAAGCTCTTCAAGTGCAGCTCGTTTCTCCCTATCAACAGGGCGAGGCAACAGATACAGAAATATGCCTCCTTAAAAATAGCTATATCTTCCTCTAAACAGAAAAATATGTACCTATTTTCCCTGTAACGACAAATCACCAAGAACCAGCGTTTCTGAAATGCCAGAAGCTCATGCTAATAGCTCCTCCTTCCTCCTTGGCCACAGGGACTCATCACGGTACACGTACTGTCCTAGGATGGAATTCTTTCTCCAAGTAACACTACTGCAATGGGGTAGCAGCAAGGATTTGATACAAGTTTTAAACATAATTCTGGAACAATAATTCATTCACATGTCATCACGTCCACCTTGATCTCTGCATCCACAACTACTGCATCTCTTTATGGTAACATTATAGAAGACTCTGACTTTTCCAAAGAGATAACTACAGAGTACTTGCTAACAATTATTTCTAGGGCTCAAAGCAAACAAGACAAACAATGGCACAAATCAGCGATCCACTTCATATCTCAAGCAACAACTTTAATAATTAGAATGAATGTATTTAAAGCACAGTATTAATGAAAGGAACATTTTAACAATAGTTAACCTGACACTGTTTTAAAAATACAAAAATATAGTCTAGGGAACTACTAGACCATCAACCTGAGGGGCGTAGGGAATATTGCGACCAGTCATACCAAAAGTGTTCACAGCTGTTTCTTTGGCAAAAGAAAGTGCTAAGCACAAGCCTGAACCTTCACAGTTCCCTCGGTCCTGGCCTTGTGGAGAGCCTTCTGTCCTTCCGCCAAATGCAAACACTGGTCTCTCCTGAGGTACCCAAAGTGTTATCTTCAAGCCTTGATGTCTTTACCCAATTCCCAGCAGTTCTTAGCCTCTTACATTCTGACTTCTGTTTACTGATGCACTACCTCTCTAAGTGTAGTAGCACATCAATTAATTATACAGTAGCATGCCTAATCAGGTTTCCCTAGGGTTTTTTACAGAAACCCTTTGTATTTCTTAATGATTCCATGAGATGGTAACTATTTTTAGTTCTGCAATAAAAGAAATAAGAGTCTGCTGACAATACTATATCCGTAAAAGGTGAAAATAGTATTAAAACCACTGATCCAAGCACACTTGAACTTTGGAGAATTCAGATTCAGTCTGGATTTTATGATGAACATTTTTATACACCTTTTAAGCTGTCAGCACTTATAGACAAGAAATACAAATGAAGACGACAGACTGGAACTGAAGAACTGATGTGACCTTCTTTACATTTTAATATTAAAACAGATACATTCAAATTAATAGCAAAGTCGCCACTGCCTTCCACACAATGCCACCACCAACTGGTCAACAGCAGTCCGGTAATTTTCTGTGATCAATTTCTCATGTTCTGCCTTGTTCTGAAAGAGGATGTGCGCTCTAGATAGAAAAGATTATTTTCCTTTACTTCAGGCAGACATCCACAAACTTTCTCATTAATTTAAGGGAGAATTCAGGATTTAAAAAACCACCGCCAAACCCACAACAAACTACTAAAAGCCCAAATCAGCAAAAATACATCCAGGTCCACACTACAAAAGCTCAGAAAAAGCAGTTAAAAAAATAAAAATAAAAAAAAAATCAATTTGGTGGACTTCCACTGTGCTGGAGTTGGTCACATTTGTGGCCGACTTGTGTCTTGTCTCAGGTGGGATCATAACTAAAACCAGTAGTAGACAGGTGTCTTACTATAAGAGTGTTATTCTCATAGAATCATAGAAGAGTTGATGTTGGAAGGCACCTCTGGAGATTGCTTGGTGCAGTCCCTGCTCAGGGCTGCGTCCAGTCAAGGTCGGAATACCTCTAAGAATGGAGACTCCACAACCTCTTTGGGCAACACCATGCAGTATTTGACCACAGGAATAATAATATATATAAAAAATTTATCCAAAAGTAGACACTTAGCTTTCATTTATGCATTTTATGTACCTTTTGCCCATCCTCCCCCACCCAGTGAAACATCAGTGCTGCGTACGTACTTCCCATCTGTCACCCATGTTTATACACTTGAGTCACACTGCACACAGAAACAGCACTGCTGACATCACATAAGCTCAGACGCTCTTACCTAGTATATTGACAAGACTGGATTCTGAGACACTGCTTTTAATTCTTAATCTTACCTATTCCCTAAATCAGAAATGAAGATGTGCCACAGATCATTTCCACATTATGAAAGCAGCTCTCTCTAGCATTCCACAGGGACCTGTCTGCAAGGCTGAACTGTATCTCTATACATTTCCTTTTGTCCTGTATTTGTTCTTTGATGTACAAATATGCCACAGACTTAGCAGTGATCTCTTTGATGTTGAACTTTTATACTTTATTGCAACTAGCATGCTTACAAGAGGAACTGCCAGTCATTTTCCCTTCTAAACATTCAAATTTCAAGAGGCAGTTGCTTTATGAGTCAGTTTTCTTAGTACCTTGTTTTCAGAATTGCCACAAGAACTGTGCTACTCTTCTGGAACGATAACTTGATTAAAACCCAAGATCTGATCAGGTTTTTCAAGTATTACAAATTAATACAAGCATAAGCTAATATATCTGAATGTATTTAACATAAAGGATAATCACCTAGTCAAGTATGCAATTCCTCAGTTTCTCTCAGATAATTCGGGCCAGTGCCTGGACTCTAGCAGTGATGAGGAGTAGTTGCATCAGGAACAGTGTAAAGCCAAGGCAAGCAGGTAGTGGTACCTCTCTGGCTCCTCTGCCAGCCTCCAGCAGTTTACAGTTCAGGGACTTCCAGAGCCAGAGGTAGTCTCCGCAGTACGGTTTTTCATAATGCAGAGTGTAGACATAAAATTTTAGACTGACAATACTGAGGGGAATTAAATTACAAAGTTAGTTACTTCTGTGACAAAACACTAATCAAGGCTGCCAGGAATAACACGTTATAAAGTGCAAATTTACCACCAGTACATGCTAGAACTGCCAGTGTGAGATATACAAAAGTTTCCATTCTGAAGCACTTTTGTGAAGGCTTTTAAACCAGTCCTAAGAGCAGAAGTTCTTTGGAGTGAGGTTTTGCCATGCAAAAGGTCTCTGCTTTAGAGTGACCTTTATGTTTGGCTATTTTTCCCTTCTGTAAGTATAAACACTGTGGTTGAGAGGGAAAACATCAGAAGAAAATTGGAATATTTTGGAAAAGTGACAGCAAGGAGGGAACGTTTCCCCACACTGAGCTCTAGGTTTCCACAACAAAATCAGTACTGCTACTGATGCCACTCTCCAACCCAGCTAGTTTAAAGATACATCGTCACCATACCGGCCAGAGAAATGCAGGACTTTGAACATTTTAATTTCAAGTTAAAAATGTTCAAAGTGAGGAAACCATATCATAGCTTAGTCATTTTTAGAAATAGAGAAAAGAGAATCTAAAATGAGACAAATTTGTTACAGATACTGATTCTTTTTCAAAAACATCTAGCAGCTCAGTAATGAAAAGTGCGTGTTAAGAGCTGGGTGTATGCAAGGGAGGGAGCACAGTAGCGCTAGCCGTGCCAGGCAGCCAGGTGCTGCACTCCACCTTTCTGGCTGGGAACTGCCAAGTTATTCCCAGAGATACCAGCAGATTTTTGAGAAATCTGGTTAAAGCCAGCCATAGCAATACTGGAAACATCACATTTTCAGGGCCTTTTCAGATCCAGGCAAAAGTTAGTTCTCAGCACTCACTCAGACGCTGTCACGTGCAGTAAAATAACCCACCGAGAAAAACACAAGTGTGAAATACTGCTCGCGTTACTGAGAGGTTTCGCATAGAGTTTCCATCGAAGCATCCCCTGCAGGAGGCAGGAGAGAGAACTTTGATCCTCCTTGAAGAGAACAATAGGAAAACCAATTCCTTTATTTAGCCGCCTCCACTGGCCCTGCTCCAGCCCCTGCGCCTGAGTACCAGCCCCGTGCCTTTCCACGCTGCTGGCTGCCAGAGGTGCCGCCAACCACTGCTGCTCTTCTGCTATCGCTGGGGAGCATCTGAGGAGCGAGGAATGCTCTGGGCCTGTTTTCCTCAGCCATTTAGAAGGCGCCTATGTATATGAGGTTTCTCAAATGAAACATCTCTGGCTCTTTAATTAACCTGTCTGGTTTTTTTATTATCTGTTGATACAAGAATCTATCCAGCAGTTATAAACATCTGAATGTACTCATATTTTAAGCAAATACTTCTTTTAATTCAATAACGCGCCCATGGTACAAGAAAAACTCTACCCAAAGCTTAACACAATACATCTCTATCAAGCTAACAACTGGAGGGAGTGTCCCTTTGAAGGGAAACAACACTGAGCGTAAGCCCGGCTACTCCAGACGATCACTCACAATCTGCCTCTCTCTGTGCAGCAGAGCATGACCCTGCAGCAATGGTTGCAAACACACCTCCAAAACCCTAGGGTGCTCCAGCCTGGTACCAAATGGGAGTTTCACTTACATTTATGTTCTCCAAAACTGGTTAGTAATCTAACACCCAGTATGTACGCGTTTCTACAGTAAACTAGAAGGAGGTAGCCTGGGGAGGGGGAAAAACACTGGCAATCTACAACAAGCAGTTTTCTGCAGTGCCGAAGATGGGTTTATTAATTCCCCAGTTGAGCTTCAAGCAATCACTATAAATTTACTAGAAAAATGTGTGTTTTCCCACAATAACTACTCTGCCAAATCAAACACAAAGATGAGCTAATTAATTTAGCTGAATGGAAAAATGCACCCATTATGAGTAACATTACAGTTGATACAGGAAGACAGCAGCTACTGCTGCTCCTGTCAACTAGTAGAACAATTCAAATCTAAGTCAGAATTAAAGCACGCAAATATCCATGGACAGAAAGGAAGATCCTTGTTCTGATGACCAGGGATCACTTTTTACTGGCTTTCTACACTCTACCTAGACTAAGGGCTTCTGGCAAAGAGCACCTGGGGCTTAGAGAGAATTTAACCTCCTTTTGGGGCGAGAAGAAGATAAATGACACTTCCAACCATGTCCCATTAGGCACAGGGCCAAGTAGAGGAGGCTGGACAAGAGAGCACTCAGAATTAAGAGTCAGGTAAACATCAGCTTATGTAAATTTTAGGCACGTTTAACCCATAGCACGGTATCAACTCCTAAGACCCCTGGCAGTCTCACAAGAGGTGTGAATTACAGCACCACACGCAATGAGAACTTGATTTCTAATTGGATTGTGTAAATTGTACTAGGTCTTAAACCGCAAATAACACCTGGATGAAGGGAGAATATTGGTGAGCCAATCCCAACTTTCCTGATGTTTTGGAGAAAGAGGAGAAATTCAGTACCACAAACACACGCCCAATCAGAGCCTTGTCCCCTTTCAAACTGCAATGGAGACTGAAAACCTGAGGCCCTGCATACAATCCTATTCCCACTGTTTGGATTCATCTATTCTGAAATTACTATTTAAAACTAAGGCAATTCTGTCCAAAATAAAAATCAGCTGAAACAAACACAGCTTTCAATTGCATTTCACATGCATGCCACTGAGACTTTTAAGATTATTTAACTAAAGCAGTTCAAAATACCACCCTATGTCACTTGTATAACTTGGTATATAGAAAACATTGATGCCCCAGATGCCTCCCCATTTGCCTCTGGGGTAGAGAGGTTGATGCACCAGCAGAACCAAATACATCAGCTCTCCGTATCTGCGAGAGCTGGAAGCAGAAGCCATGGCCATACTGCATCCCTCCCCAGGTTTCCGTTTCATGCAGTTAACAAAATAACAGCAAGAATAATGAAGTATTTAGGACTTCAAGAATACTAAACAAATGGCATACGACCAAAGACAATGTGTGCAGATGGTAACAGGACCTTTTCCTTATTTTTAGTTGACAGTGCAGAAAGTGTTCTCAACAAAGCAGGTATAAGCAGAGGTGGCAGGAGGCCCTTGCGCAGCCTGCCGGGCCCATCCTGCTGGGCCGGGTGCCCGCAGCACCTCTGACCAGCACCACCTAAAGCCAGTGAAAAGCGATCCTGGCACGCAGGAACACGGCCCATGGGACTCTGTCAACCAGACAAAACTCCAGTTTGTGGTCACTTCAATTTGAAAGAACACGCTGACAAACCCTTTGTCACAGTGCATCTGTCTGTGTAAAGATTTAATGTCACTTTTCCGCCCCCTCCTTCAAGAATGATCAACTTCTTCTAAAGTGCATAAATAAAGAGTCATGCAGTTGGTTTTATGAAGCACCTTGTCCCAGGATTCAATGGCAATAAATAGCACAGTATTTCAAAGAACATAAACATTACACAATAATTACATGGCTGATACCCTATAAGTATGCTGACTATTCTATTTGCATTGTTCAGAAGTGAAGAGGTTAGACTTATTTACATCCAAGTAGCTTTAATTAAGCTTTAAGATAAATGCTCTTAAAATGAAAGCCAGGATGATTATACCTCTCTTGACATTGATTTTAGCCTAGATGGCTATGTATGTAGCATGACAAAAGGCCCAAAGGCTGGAATGAATGGCACAAACAGAAGAGCCACAAGCGATGGGTCCTGCATCACTCTCCACCACAGAGGAAAGAAAACAAAAAAACACAGTGAAATCGTGACCGTACTGAAGTCAACTGCTCAAGTGTAGTGGAGCCTGGCTGTACATTAAAGGGTGGCAGCAGTGGGTGCTGCTGACCACTGCAAGTTCACACGAAGACGAACTGCACCCAGCTGCATTCATGAACAGTAGTGAAGAAACAGGCTATGTTTGATGGTGAGGGCAGCGGGCTACCCCCCCCCCAACACTGCTGCAGAACCCTCAGACTTCTTTAGGAGGACTCTTGCACTTATGAGAGCTTTAAATGTCAGAGATTCACATTGGGCTGCAGCCAAAGAATGCAAGGAGCATTAGCAATCTCAGAGACTGCAGCTTCGTGGCTAACGCCACCTTCAGCTTTGTACTGGGATGTAAGAAAGATGCCCTAACGCTCACAAAACTGGACTCAGATTTTCCTGGATATCCATTTGCTCCTGCCAGCATGAAGGCTTCACCTTCCCCTGACACCAAAAAGGATAAGGGAAGCAAATGCTAATTTAATTACATTTTTCCATGAAAATGGGAATGTGTGTGGCAACCCGTGCAAGCAGGCAATCTCAGCGTAGAGTGCTAGTACCGCAAGGGGCTCTCTCCAGCGCACTGACTTTTCCAAGTCTGTCAGCAAGCTCCGTACTGCAGCTAACCCCCACTCTGAGGAGGGGAACAGCATGACACCCCATGAGTCACTGCCGCCCTGAGTCACTCCCTGGTGTTCTCAACATAAGGTGCAGGCAACTGGGAAGCAGCCTGAAACTGCATCGAGCTTGCCAACCTATATTTTGCAGAACTTCTTAGCCTACGTGCCTCTAGCGAGAAAAGTGGGGGGGGGGGAACAACACAAAAAACCAACTCCAAACCTGGGCAAACTAAAGACCTTGTTAACCACAGACAAGGCTCCCTTTAAAACAGTACGAAGCGTAAGAAGAAAGTCCATCGCCAGATCCCCTAACAAGGCTTTCTGCTTCAACTTTTCAGTCTGTGGGGTGTTTTTTTCATCCAACAAGCAGAGAGGTCTGCACTGTATAGTCACCTTTTTCTCCTATCATAGCTATTCTTGGAGGACAGAAGCCTCCCCTCCCCTGCTAATGTTTATCGCAAAAAAGAGAAAAAACTGATCTTCAAAAAGGAACAAGAGCTTTAGAAGATAGTTTCTGCACCATTAGTTATGTGCATATCCCTTAGATATCAGTCCTCAAGGAAAAGACAAATCACAAAAGGACAGAACTACTTCTTGCTTGATCTCAGGAGTTATCAGCTGTAATGGCAAATTACTGCTCACAGATAAATACAAGAAAGGTGAATATTTAATTTTTTCTCTCATTGCAAATGAGAAAAAACAGAATAACATTCTAAAATGTTTCAAGTCTGACTGTAACAATGAATTCTTGTCATACGCAGTCATTTTGCACGCTACTAAAACTTATCTCATGGGAATGCAAAAAAAAAAAAAAAAAAAGTACGTGCGGCATCTCGACTTCCTCTAATACTAGATAGAGAATTGCAAAGTCAGACAAAGTTGCATGTATCTACTCAGGAGAGACACAAAGATTTGACAGTTTTGATTTAGCACGTATAGTTTAGAAACAAATATACTCATTTAGAATTCTAGTATGTAGTGAAGATGAAATACTAACAACCTTGACAGTAATTAGTACATGATAGCGATCGTTTCTATACTGTATTGTAGGCAAGAGAAGGAAGAAAGATTTAAAACCCCTTATGGTTAAAATTGAGTGCTATATCATCTTAAAAAAAGAACCAAAAAAATGCAAGGCTCTCTATAATGGGGAATGAGTAAAGAAATCAGTCTTTTTCATACACGTTGGGGAAGCACTCGACATAAAGAAGACTCAGTTCTTGACCGAGGTCTCTAGACACTGCTCCCTGACCTAATAAATGCCAACACAAACATTCACCTCCCCACTGCAGACCCAAGCTGCAAAGCTGCAGGCCATTGCCCTGCATCACGTGCTGAACCAGCTGCCACCCCCCTCCACCTCCAGCAGCAGCTCACTGGATAAAACATTTCATATTTGTGCGGAGCCCACACCCCAAACACCAGCGATGCCTAACTACCCAGCCTCATCCCTTCAGGGACTTTTTTTATTTTATTTTTTTAAAAAGGTCCTTGTGTGGTGTCCATAGACCACTTCAATCTTGCCCCAATTATTCAGAATTATCCTAGAAGAATTATTTTTAAGGTTGTATTGCCAGCCAGTTGGAACAGGCTCACCATTTTAGCTAGGCAAGAGCTGTACATAAGTTTAGAGTTTGATCTAGCGAGATGTTCAGCACCCACAGATTTCGCTGACTTAAACAGGACGTACAGATTCTCCGTACTTGAAAGGAGTGTCCCCAACTGAGACTTGTACAGAGCATGCAACTGCCTTTGATTATCACAGAATGAGACATAAAGACAGATTTCCTCCTCTTTACTTGCAAATCTTGAGAGTCTTTCAAAGGGCCTGAAAAGTACATTTCAGCAATAAACCTCAAACCAATCTTATCCTGCGAATGTGATGCAACAAATGTCTTAGGTACAAGTAAGTCATTCAGATCAGTCGTATGAAATTAAAGCAGCAAGAAAACAGCCTCTCAGCTAGCAATTCCAAAGGCCAGATTCTGTTAATATTTAGTCAACAGAAGTTCTGTACCAGGGTATTTGCTAAATTGGATTTAACTTTCAATAGTGCCACAGTGAAGGCAAATTTAAACATACTTCAATTTGTGAAGCAACCTTTTTTTTAAAACCTATGGCAAGGTATCTTTCCATAGGCAGTTGTTTACTGGTGAGAAACACAGAGTAATTACCAGCGTGCTGGCAGGTTAGTGCCAAGACACATGACAAAAAACACGTCAAAAGGTCAGGCTTGACAGACTCAGAAAAGCTCACCCGCAGTAAGCAGCACTGCATAAATCCCCGGCCGGCTGGCCTCCGAGCCACCCGGCTCTGCCAAGTCTGGAGCGTGGCGGTCGCTGCAAGTAAAGCACGCTCCTTCAGCGCTACAGCCAGGGGGCAAGGGAAATCCTGCTTATCTGCCCAACCGCAGTCTGGGGAGGCAGAAGAAATACATTAAGATCCGACAATCATGTGCACTAATAAGGAAACCAACAGAGTCTATTTCCTTAGGTATTTTTAAATTACCGAATTTTCATTCAGAGACAGTGTCAGTTGGAAAACTAGTTATACTTCCAACAACCCAAGCACAGAGCCCCAAAAGTGAAACAATTTTCCTTGCAACTAAGTAAAAACTGGTTCTACGCTCTGGTCTATCCTCCACAAAACAGCAACAGATGCAATTTTGCTGATGTCCACACAGCAAAAGTCAGGATTAGTACCTCAAATCCTGCCTTAACACTAAATACACACAGTAGAAAAAGCCTAGAAAACTTACGTCTACTTTCCCACCAATCTCTATTTAGAAACGTCCATAGGAAGGATAGCAAACCTATCGCTAGGTTCATTTTCCTACTTCATAAACTTATCAATAGACTGAACCCTTCTGTCTCGGCCTGATGATAGTACAAGACTTTATAGCCTGAAGTACAAGTACTTCAGCCTTTACCAACACCAGGCCTGATTTACTGGTCTCTCTACAAAGTAGGTACCAAAAATGGTAAAATACCACACTTTTGAACCTAGCTCCGTCTGTCTTGGGCTCATCTCCAGTTACGGACGGGCATGACAACTGAATCCATGTTTCTACTCCAGTGCGAAGTATTTGCTCACCAATCTACAGCACTTAGTACTATTCTCCTTGAAGTTAACCTTGAAGCTTCTGCCAGTGAAGACACGGGAATAAGACTGTACCAACAAATAACACTAGCAAAATTATCTGATTTCTTTGCAAATATTTACTGGTGAGCCCGTGCAGTTGCACTCTCACTTAAAGCTATTGGCCGGTAAACTGGCCTGCATATATTATAAACTAAGAATGCAAGGCTTCCTGAATCCTCTACACAGACTCACAATAGTTGATAAATAATTTTTAAAAGCCCATCAATCTACAAAATACTTACTCAGTCATTACAAACTTTGATATTTCACCACCATTTTCTTAGAAATCGATAGGAAAAACCCACCTCTTTCCTCTCTGCTTGAAACCAGAAAGTTACATTTCTTATCACGCAGCCTGTCTGAAGGACACATCCAGCCCCTTCATTGGACTAGTCTGCTTTCCAGCTCTTTAAGTGTACTGGCGCAGCTATCAATGTGCTGACAGCTGGCCAAAATCTTCACTCATTCAAACCTGTACATAATCTGGAAGTCTGTGAACTTTTCAAAATGAAAGAAAGCACGTTTGCCAGAACATTACATTGCATAAAAAATATAACGAGTTGAAAATTAATTTCATGTGGTATCACTTTGGGCTACCTGAACAGCAACAGGAAAGGAATTAATACTCTTTCACGTAAAAAAAAAAAAAGAGAAAAATCCAATATAGAAATCTGCAACATCCCATATTCTCCTGCAGACCGTAACTTTCTGCACTTCACCTTCAGAATGGCGAAAGATCACAAGCCCCAAAAGCTGCCATTACAGCACCAAGAATAAATAAAACATTCAATTCTTCTACATGTTTTACATTTTTCCCTTGTGCCTTTGAGCTTATATGAAACTACATTCCCTATACTACTGGTCTACTTCTCTCAAATCACAATATTGGATTGCGGATCTATTATTTCATGGCAGTCAGAGGTCACTTTTAGACAAACGACAACACATTTCCTCCAGCTAAACCCTCTCCAGCAAATTAGAGAAAGGATAAGAAACCAGGAAAGTTTTTCAATGCACTAGAAAACTAAGTAGTATGAAACATGAATAAAATATACCTAGAAGTATTCTGTCAAAAGTACACAGACCTAAATATTTTGATAATAAAGCCATTAAGAATTATACTTTAAAACCCAAAAGCTGGGCTCTGCCAAGATGTTACATCAGTGCAGAACTTGCTTTAAATGAAACTCCTAAGAAATTAAAAAAATATTTCCAAGTTGAGTTGCTGAAAATCATCTGCCTGCTCTCTTACACCACAGCCTTAAGTCTCTGTCCAGAAGCATACACGCCAAGTACATCCTCCAAGTTCTTTCTTAACTTCTGTACTTTCCTTCTTTTCTTTGTAAAAACAACTGTTTATTTGATTTTATGGTTCTAACAGGCTTGTGAGGGATGTGCTGAAAAACTATCTTATCAGAAAATGTAGAATTCTGTGGGACTGCTAAAACATCCATGTAGTTCGCACTTAAAAAAACACATTTACTTTTGTTACAGACGCAAGTATTTGAATCAACCCAAATATATTTTCTTGCCAAATACATTCAGCATGGCTAATGATTAATGAATATAGTGCTTTTCTTTTTATTCACATAGGCTTCTCTCCAAGAAGAAAAGGAAACCTAGTAATCGAAAATTACTGTGCCTCAAACACTACGCTGCTATTGGTGTGTATTACCTACTGCTCCTGCAAAGTGCAAAAAGAAAGGAAACAGTCTCTAGCTGAAGCAGGATGCAATCTTCTTTTTTCCAAGTAATTACTTTTTTAAAAAGAAAAACTTTACCTACAAAATAAAATCCATGAAAATATTTTAAAGTGTACAGATTTAGTATTTCAGCGGGGGCATGAAATTAAAACATTAGCAGTGATACTCTTCAGATTACTGTGAAAGAATATCGTATTTAAAAAGATGGTTCCTGGGTTTAGGTTTTTGGGTTTTTTTTAAACAACTATGACTTTAAAAATGCTGCAATACAAAGTTCTACCATGGACCTTATTTTATTAAGAAACAGGGAGGACTGAAAGCATACATCTCAACTTTTGATTTCTCATCAAAAACTTCGTTCGACTCTCCTCAGTCTGACATTGCCCCTCATTAAGGACTCAGACCGGCAAGCAGAGAAAACTTCAGGTTTTGAGAAAAAAAAAAAAAAAAAAGCACTAAGTACCTCTGACTTTTCCTTTTATTCCAAAGCCTTTTAAAAGTGAGCAAGTCTCTCTTAAAAGGGCATTTTAGCCCCATCAGCTACCTACGGGATGCTGCACGTTCTTTTCCCCTTTGCTAGAGGCAGATTTTACAGTACGTATTTTCTACGAGGGTTCGTAGAAAGATCAGACAGCTCGTCTCCAACGACGTTAACCATAACCTCTCCCTCCGAAAAGCCGTGTTGGCAGATAAGCTGTCTCTTACCCTCTAACTCGGACGCGAGAGTGTAAAGTGCAGCGGCTCCGCGGGGTTACCGCTCCGCTCCCGCCCGGCCGCCTGCACCCAATCCACCGCGGCAGTGCAGCGGCGAGAGTCCCGGGCGCTGCCCAGCGCTCCCGGGAACGACTGAGCCGCCCCGTGCCTCCGAGAGCTCCTAAAAACCACCCCCTGGCTCCAGGGGCGGCCCGGCAGGGTACCCGCACCGGCGGCAGCTCGCGGGGCAGGCACCGGCAGCGCCGCCCCCCGGCCCGGGGCTCCCGCGGGCCGCCCGCGGCCGAGCGGCGGCACCAGCGCAGGGAGAGAGGAGGCCACGGA